>ML778713.1:62294-84353 GCA_009831015.1 Picea engelmannii
ATAAACCATCAAGGTGGGAAGACTACCTGCATTTGGTAGAATTCGCCTACAATAATGGGTATCATGCATCACTGAAGATGAGCCCATTCAAAGCGCTTTATGGAAGAAAGTGCAACACTCCAGTGAGCTGGGATAATCCAGCTGACAAAGAAGTAGTTGGGCCTAAGCTGCTCAAAGAGATGGAAGATCAAATGATAAGAATTAAACATAATCTAAAAACTGCCCAGGACAGGCAAAAAAGTTATGCTGATAGTAACAGAATCCATAGAGAATTCAAAGTGTGTGACCATGTTTTCCTGAAAATAAAAACTAATAGAAGTTCCCTGAGGTTGGGAAGTTGCGCCAAATTGGCAGCAAGATTTTGTGGGCCATTTGAAATCTTGGAAAGGATTGGGCCAGTTGCATACATGCTTGCACTACCTGCATCTATGACTGTGCATAATGTGTTTCATGTTTCATTGCTTAAGAAATATGTACCTGATGCTAATCATGTTATCGATTGGGATGTGATTCAGGTGGAACTAGAAGGTGTCCTGAAAGTGCATCATGTGCGCATATTGGACAGGAAAAGAAAACAGCTCCGGAATTGAGCCATAGAGCTTGTAAAGGTCCAGTGGACCTGGTACGGTCCTGAGGACGCGACATGGGAGCATGAAGATGTTATGCAGGCAGAGTACCCGCATCTTTTTGAATTTTTTTGAAAAGCTTGCAGATGCTGTGTAAAGTTGCACTAAGGACAGTGCAAAAATAAGGAGAGGGGGATTGTAGTGTCCCCAAGGCCGAGCCCCATTGTAAACCAAGTTCTGAAAGGAATTGTGATTATGTTTTATAGGCTGGTGGGCCAAGTTCTTATAAGCTGGAGACTTATGTGTTTGTTAGGCCAGGGAGCCTAAGTGTTGAAGGCCAGGAGCCTGTTGTTGTACTTGTATGTATGCAGAACATTTAATAAAATATAAACACCGCCAGGTGTAGACCGACCACGATGAATGAGTGAAGGGGGACTAAGCATCCACAGAGTGGGCAAGGAATTAGGGGCTAGAAGGTGGGGAAGGGGATAAGTGTTGAGCCTAGGGGCTAAGCCTAGGGAGCTTAAGCCTGGGAATAATATTTTAATATTATCCCCAAAAGACATGTGCATTTTATGTTTATCCTAAGTTTTGGTAAGGGAGGACGTATAAGGGTGATGCGTGCTGGTGGAACGCATGCAGTTCCATGGGTGACAAGTGTCAACCCTGACGCATGCGAATAAAACGACCAGGGTGAGCCGTGAGAAGGGTTCCTCCCCCATTCTACCCGATCGTCTAATTGCGTACGGAGCCCGGGATAGTACTACCAACCCGACTCCTGTAGAGAACCTTCGTGCGTCCCTGTGATTCGAAAATCCTATGTCTGGCTCTGAGAAAACCCGTGTGTACATTCCCTGAATGAGAAGCCCGTGTTGATTTTGGGAAAGAGTCCGTGTTTGTTCTGGAAAGCTGGTACACCCCTTCTTTGTTCTAAACCGTGGAGTCTGAATCGACCCCTACGTGGACGACTCATCACACATCCCTGAGAATCCAGAGTGTGAGTCTATCCCGTGTTTCCAAATTGAGGAAAACAGAAGTGTCTCGTCCCTGCTAAACTTGGTTATACTGTTGCACCTGTCTGGAGCTGCCCTGGGGTGTTCATGTCTGGATTCCCGTGGATTGTGGTGGACATGTATTGTTTGTTCCTGTGTGGCTTGTTGGCCAGTTTGTACAACACTCTCTCCAGGTGAGAGAGGTGGTTGAAGTTGGAAGAACAGGTTGTTGGGCCTGAGAGCAACTCCCTCCAGGTGAGAGAGTGCGCAGAGGAAGGAGAGAGCTCCTGGAAGGAACCTTGTAGCTGCCATAAAGCCCAGAGACTTCCGGTCCGACCTGTTCCTGTAACCCAAGGCAAGGGAGATTAGTAGCCGAAGGACTGTCCAGGTGACAGAGAAGGTGTATACTCCTGGGGTGGAATAGGCATGTGGGGAATGAGGGTCTGTGGGCAGTGAGCGTGGGAGGTTCCTTGGAGAGAATCCCTTCCTTGTGGTTGTGTGTTTTTTTCCTGTAACCTCAGCCTAGCCTAGATTTCCTTGTCTCGGGGTGGAGCTTAGTCCCAGCTCGGGGGTGACCCACTGCTGAGCTGATGAGAAGTGTGGTCTAAGGCTGGGAGGTTCGTGGAAGGCCTGCACTTGGTTGGTGGATTCTACCACTGTTAAAAGATAAGTATCCGATTATTTTTTAATCATGTTTTGCATGACTCTACTGCTTATGATATCATGATTTCCGCTGTGTATATGAATTAATATGAAAATCTAATTGCTTGCTGATTATGGCAGTAATTCATATGAATAATCTGTGTTGAATGTGTTTATTTTTTAAATGCATGTGGGTTAAATAACATCTGTATGAGTTATGTATAAAGTGGCGTTGTAGTCTCCTTTTAAGAGCGATTAAACCTTAGTAGCAGAAAAGGTGCACTACAAATGGAGACCATGACTTTAGACTGAGTGGTTATACTAATTCAGATTGAGATGGAAGTGTCTCTAACATAAAGAGTACTTCAGGATGTTGTTTCAGTCTGGGGTCAACCATGATCTCATGGCAGAGTAGGAAGCAATCAAGCATTGCTCTCAGCACAGCCGAAGCAGAATACACTGTTGCATGTTTCGCCAGTTGTGAAGCCATATGGCTTCGAAAGTTGTTGACGGTTCTGTTCGATCTGGAGATGTAAGCAACCGTGATCCTATGTGATAACCACAGTTGCATAAATATGACAGAGAACCCTGTGTTCCATGACAAGTCAAAACACATAGAGATACGATATCATTACATCTGTGATATGGTGCTGAGAGAATCCATAAAGCTCCACTATGTTAGCACGGATGAACAAGTTGTTGATGTGTTGACCAAGCCTCTATCTCGTGTAAAGTTTGAGCACTTTTGAGATAAGCTTGGTGTAGTTCGAAAGGACCTCCCTCGAAAGTGGGAGTAGTGTTGTGATGCTAGCCTCGTGTTGTGATGCCAACCCAGTGCTGAAGATTTCCAGCTTCGTGCTGATGTTGTTGTGATGCCAGCCTCATGCTGTGATGCTAGCCTAGTGCTGAAGATTTTCAGCTTCGTGTTGATGTTGTTATTATGCCAGCCTCGTGTTGTGATGCCAACCTAGTGTTGAATATTTCCAACTTTGTGTTGTTGTTGTTGAGATGCCAACTTCGTGCTGAATATTTCCAGCCTTTGTGTTGATGTTGTTGAGATGCCATCTTCGTGCTGAAGATTTCTAGCCTTTGTGCTGATGTTGTACCCTTTTGATACCTTATGTTTACTCAATAAGGAATAAGGCATCAAAATGATTCAACATAAGGCATCAAAATGATGTTTACTGGGGTACCCTTGATCCATGGAAATTTTTCAATAAAGTACTTATTGGGGTACCCTTGATTCATCTCAATTCCAAGGCCACATATTGGTAGGAATTGGATAGGCGCTAAGAATCCATGATTTGGGAAAAAGGAAAATCATTGTGAAAATGTGAAAATGATATCTTACCTAATACAATTGTGTACATTCATAGTTGTGGTGATCTCAATCAGACCTTATCCAGGTTTGGAGGAGAAAGGGGAGACAAATAAAAAATAAAAATAAAGATGGGGATAGTTTCTTTAAAAGTTTCAAATTGTTTCCCTTAAATCACCAACTCCTTTATTTGCTACCTTTAGTCTCTATTCAATGTATTCAACTGTAAAATATAAACCTTATCCTCTTTTTTAGGAGGTGGGATTGATCTTAACTCCAACTCATGATCTAACCTGTCTACCTTTGATTGATCTCAATTTAATCCTTCTAAACTATGTTGAATTGGGAATACCAATACACCAATAGTTGTTTCATTGGTGATCATCACAACTACACTCTCACAGAATTCAAAGCAACTTCATATTCCCTTTTTGAAACATAAAAACACAATTATTTAAATCATTGTATTTCTGCAAACAATTTGGATGAGAAATTTCAAGGAAAATGCTTGAACAAAAGCCTCTATCAAAAAGAAATTATAGAATAGTAGAGATCAATATAAATCATGTTTCGACATGTCACTATCTCGATGCCACATCACATCACATATATCATAATCACATCAAACATATCATAGTTAAGTAAGAATAAAATATATTAGCATCATAATTCATATTGTCACAAAGCATCAACTACCAAAACCATTGACATGATGTATTAAAATTCACATATATCACATGACACACATTAATGTCTAATCATGAATAATTTCATTCTTTAAAAAAAAAAACATATAATCACCATAAGCACACATCATCAAAATATAATTTCATATAACATCATATGGTCATGGATGTTTTCGCTAATCACCTAGGGGTTGTCCTCAAAATGTAAAAGAAAAATCCAAAGCATGTAGCAAAAAATCAAGTTAGTGTAATGCATCACTTCTGAAAATTAAAATAAACATTGTCAAACATTCATTAATTTTGTTTGTTACAACCAAAGTAACAAAATATAATAGATGCAACATTGCAACAAAAAAAACTAGCCAATCATTGGTGTTTTTCTCACTCATCAGAAAGATGATGTATCTTGGGAAAATAAGGTATATGTCAATGTATCTCTTCTTGTCAAATGCAAGTCACTAGTTGAATATCATTAGAAGAAAATGTGGAACGTTACGAACGGTCTCTGCATAATCTAGCATCCAAAAAAATATTGACCATACGATATTTGTGGAACTCTACGAAGCTAGACAATATTTCTCTGAAGGTGTATATGGGGCTGAAAAAATAAAGGTAAAACAATTAATGATCACCATCTACAAAAACTAACATATTGCACAAATAGATAGAAAAAACCAAACACTTACATTATACATCTATGCAACCCCTTTGACAAGGCAATGAAAATCAAAATGAGGAATGATAAGCTTCACGTACTTCATAGTATCTCATTTTCATTTTTGTCCCACTTGTATTTTTTGTTGCATGCACTACTTCCACTACCACAACGATTATTAGCCTTCTTCATTCTATCATCCACATAAGAAAAATAAAGGTTGATAACAAGGGAATAAAAATTTGAACTCAAACATACCCCCAAAAATAATAACCCAATATTTTGACCGTTCTTTTTTGTTGCTTAAGCCGAACTAAGTTCCTCTTAACAATTCAACATTGTTTTTTTTTTTACAAGAAAATGGAAAATATATTAATATAGCAGTGGTATGACCACTGTGAATACATCTACAAAATTTAGGCATGCAACCTGTGTATACAGTCCAAAATTACATATGTAGGGGCCATGAAACAAAGCCCGGGTATGCCTAGTATGTCTTAGATTCCAAAATTTGACTCCTATGGAGTTAACAACCCGCAAACAACGTGTCTTCAAAATAACCAAAACTGGGCAAGATCCAAGAGAGGAGAGGAACATAGTTACACCTGTTGCTCCAGGTTCGAGGGACCTTCATTCAACGATACCTTCACCCTTGCATTTTGCTGGAGGGTCATCTTGGCGGCTTGAATCTCTAGCTTTTCCATCCTAGACTCTAAATCCACAATTCTTTCATTAACCTACTGCGTCGTTTGTGTGAGGGCCTCCACAACTTCTTCCCTGAGTTGAATGAGGTCTTCTTCGAGCATCTCAAACCTTCTGCTACCTTCCCCATCCAGTCAGAGAAGGAACCTTCTGTGCGCACTTAGTTTTTGCTGCAGCTTGTGGATTTCCTGTTCCAACGAAGGTGGGCGAATGGGAGGAGCAACAGAATTAGAGCTAGAGGCCATTCGGCGAGCTGGCAGAAGAAACGACAGCGTATGGGGGGAAAAAGACCAAGAAATAGGAGCTGAGAAAGATAGACGATCACCCAAGGAAGATAAGACTGGGATGCAAGCTTCTGCCACCCTCAATTTAACTGCAAGTCGAGCATGTGACGCCATGAGTCGGAGGGACTTCGTGCGAGTGCCTTGCGGGAGAGAGATGGCCTTAGTACATGACTTCTTGAGAGGCGTGAGGGCAACCTCATGCAAGAGCGTGTGGAGTGACGCACCTTGGGGGGAGAAGTACCAATGCGCAGGGGAGACGTCAGATGTTGAGGTGGTGCCACGAATCGGGACAAAGGGAGGAGCGTCGAACGACTGCCTCCTGGCACAGGCCCACCTATGAGCCACCCACCTTAGTTAGTTAAGGAATTGGGGCAAAGGACAAGGTCCCATTGAGTGAGAGGAGCCCCTTTCTCAAGGGAGTGGTGGCTTTGGCTGCTTGATCTGCTTCTTCATTTAAATGTCGGAGTACATGGAAAAAAATAATTTTCCAGAAGGAGTTAGAGAGTCGTTGGATTTTCTTGAGCAGTTATCGAAGTTTCATTTGACTTGGTAAAGAGTTAGTGACCAAGTCTTGGATTAGGAGCCGAGAGTCTCCTATCACCAAGATTTCATTGATGCCTAGCTACCGGGCTTGGGTGAGGCCTTTCCAAAGACTCAAAGCTTCTACCATGTTGTTGGTGTCTTCCCCTAATCCCCAGGAATAGACCAGTTCTAAGATTTTGTGGGGGACAAAGATAACCCCTCCCCCTCTTGCTGCCCCTGGGTTTCCTTTCGAAGATTCATCAAAGAAATGGATGTGTTTGTGTTGAGATCATCGCCAGTCTTTGAACTCCAATTTATCCTTTCGCAGTTCCCAGGATTCGTAAAGTTGCATGGAGGAGGGGTTAGGGGGGCTTAGGTCTGGAGCAGGGCTATGAATCCAGGCTTCTTAAGGGGGGGGGGGAGAGGGCGCTTGTTGGAAGTTGACCAAAGGAAGGAGAAGCATTCTCCCAGTAGAGATTTGGATTTGGTAGAAACATGGGTGGGGGTGGAGGACTGCTTTATGAAAATATAGACGTTTCTTTCTAGCCATATTTTCCATAAAATAAATTTAGGGAGGGTAAGCTAACAACACTTAAGCTGATCTTTGGAATTGAGTGAAAAGGAACAGAGGGAGGCCCAATTTCTTAGCAGAGAGGGGATATCTGGAGGAAATTGGACAACCGGGGCCCACCCTGTCAAGGCTAAGTGCCAAACTTCTTTTGCGAAGGGGCAATTAAGGAGCAGGTGATCAACTGACTCTTCGCGGGAGTAGCAGAGAGGGCATCTCGAGGGGCCTTCCGAGCCTTTTCTTTGGATGTTATCGCCCGTCAAAATACTGTTATGTGCTAAGGTCAAAATGACGAAGTCCACTTTAGGTAGACTTTTGACTTTCCAAATCGCTTTCCAGAGTGCCAGATTTCCTGGGATTTGGGGCTCTATAGAGAGGATTTTGTAGCCTGTTGCTACTACGTAGTCCCCTGACCGACTTCCCCATCCTCATTTGTCCTTGATTCTTTTGGAGATTAGGGATTTCCCTTGAAGCAGAGTAATGAGAATTTCTTTTTCATGTTGCAGCTGGGGTGTGCAATCAGGTAGGATCCATCTCTCCCAATCTTTGGTTCCATCTATTTTCCAGAGGGAAATATCCCAAAGGGTACTTATATTTTGAGAATTTAGAAAGGCTTTAAGAAGAGTTGTGCCTGGAATAGTATTGTGTGGGGGGTCCCCCATTCTGGAGTCTTCCCATATTCAAATTTGCTTCCCATTGCCTAGAATCCACGTAAGAGCAGCAACGAAGAAATTATGCACTTTTGAGCAGATGGAGAAGATCGGGGAGCCATGATTGGCTTTGGGTGGGGTGTCAAGACATTGGAGCCTTGAGCCAAAGAAATATTTCTTCCAAAGAGTTGTTTTGTAGCAGGAGCTCCTCCCAGACACTACATTCCAAAGAAATTTCTCTCCTAGAGCTTGATTTTGGATTTGTAGATCACAAAGTTGGAGACCTCCTTCAGGGATAGGTCGAGATATTTTCCGCCAATTGACCAACGAGAGTTTTTTTTTGTTTTTTTCCCTCCTTTCCATAGGAAGCGTCACAATAGGGATTCAATTTTAGTGATAATTCCTTTAGGGGCTAGCAGGATTGAACATTGATAAATAGGTATGCTTGAGAGGAATGAATTTATAAGAACTATCTTACCTACTGGATTTAACCAACTTGAACCCCAGACACTTATTATGGCTTCGATTTTTTCGACTTGGGGTGCCCAACATGAGGACTTGGAAGAGGCTTTAAAAATGGGGACGCCTAAATAATTGAAGGAGTCCCACTGAGTTTTGCTCGTTATTCCCAGTGTTCGGGTAATGTCAGTCATCTCCCTCAGGGTAAAATTCCACCTATAGATTTGGCTCTTCTTGCAGTTGATTTTTCTACCCGAGATGGCTTGATATCTGTCTAGTACAGATTTGAATTTTCTGGCTGAGTGGTTTCTTGCGCTCCCTAGCAGGATGGTGTCATCGACGAACTGAGCATGGTTGATATCTTTGACTCCTCTGGATATGCGCAGACCCATTAGCTCTTGAAGTTGTTGACTCTGATCCAATTGGAAGCTCAACACTGATGCCTGAATGGCATTGAGTAGTGGGGAGAGGGGATAGCCTTGTCGTAAACCTTAAGAGGCTTGGAAAAATCCATATGCTTGCCTGTTAACCAGAGGTGCTATCCACGGTCTTCCAATGCATGCTTGAGTACAGTTGACAGAGGACTGGTCAAACCCGAAACATTACATAACCTGATAAAGAAAGATGCATCTTACCCTGTCAAAGGAATTTGCCAGATACAGTTTGATTACCATTCCTTTTTCTTTCCAAGATTGACTTGAGTGGATGGCCTCCTGGACAAGGATAATTTTATCACCAATGTTTCTGCCCTTGATGAATCCCCCTTGATTTTCAGGTATGATTGAAGGTAGAATGTTTTTGACCTGATTGGCCATGATTTTAGTGATAATTTTGTAACCGATGTTGCAGAGGGAGATTGGCCTAAATCGATCGAAGGAAGTGGATTTTTTTCCTTTGGGATGAGGGCTAGGAATGTTGAGTTGGTGCTTCCTCCAATTTTTCTCCAAGATTTTGATTTTTGAATCATTCTGTGGAGATCGTTCTTTATTATTTTTCAGCAGACTTTGATGAACCGGGCCATAAATCCATCTGGGCCTAGGGCTTTGTCAGGCTCCATATTGGCTATTGCTTTCTTGATTTATTTGTTAGAGATCGACGCTGTGAGAGCTGAGTTATATTCCATGGATACCCTTTTGGGAATCAAATTTAGGACATTGCAGGTGGAAGTTTCTGGGGGAGGGGGCTCATCTGTGTAGATATCTCTAAAGTGAATATGATATGCTTGCTTAATGTCTTCAAAATTGGAAAGGACTTGTTCTGGGGTGCAAATTTACTTGATAGTATTGAACTACTTTCGTCCTTCCGCCTGTTTGTGAAAGAAGTTGGTGTTTTTATCCCCCGCTTGGAGCCAGAGGCTTCTAGATTTCTGCCTCCAATAATCCTCCTCCTGTCGGCAAGCCCGATGGAGGTTTATGTGCATCTGGTGTTCTTTTTCCAAGGAGGATGGGTCTATAGGGAGTGTCTCCGCTTGGATTTGATGTTGTTCTAGGGAGTGTTGCACTTCCAATCGCTGATGGAGGGGGGTTCTGAGAGTTTTGGCCTAGGATTTAAGAGCCTCTTTAAGTTTCCTCAACTTTTCTTCCCAGATGAAAAAGGGCGAGCCCATGATTGAAATCTTCTAGACTGAGGAGACGAGATCTAGAAACCCTTCTTTTTGAATCAAGGAGGGGATAAATCGAAAACGGATGGGGCCCAAGTTGCGGTCTTGCGTGATGGCTAAGAGGATTGGTTTATGGTTCGAGGCATTAAAAGGGAGGATAGAGGAATCAAGGTTAATCCCAAGAAGAAGGAGAGAGTTTTGATCCATAAATTTGTCAAGCTGAGCGGCTATATGTCCTAGGCCTATTCTTTTGTTGGACCAAGTGAACAGTCCTTTGGGGGGTTTAATGTCTTCCAGGTCCCAATCCAGAATTAGGTCATCAATTGTTTCCCGAAGGGGGTCTCTAACTGGGGTCCCCCCTTTTTTTCCTAAGCAGAAAGGGTGAGATTCAGATCCCCGACTAGAATTATATTCTCAGGACGATGAAGCTGCAGGAAATCCTGAATATGCTTCCAACATTCTCTTTTTTCTGCAAGAAGTTCTGAAATAGAAATGTTGAAGAGACTTACCTGAAGGCCTGTATCTTTATGGCGGAGATTTTTGAATATCCAATGTGGACAATTGAGGGATTGAATCAATTCGATTTTGCAGGGGTTCCAAAGAGTGCCTAGACCACCTGAGGCACCTCGAGAGCTTGTTGTTATTCCTTCTCCTGAGTTCCAGAAGGACTTTCTGGTATGGAGGAATGGTTGTTCCTCCAACTTGGTCTCCTGGACTAAGAGGACATGTGAGGTAGCTATGCACATTAGATCTTTCATTGCTTCAGCTTCTTGAATGCTCCCTAGACCCCTACATTTCTAGGAGATGACCTTCATTACTTATCTTTGCTGGTGGTGGTAGCCCCTTTAGGGAGCTCCCCTTGTTGCCTCGTTTTTCTGGGGTTGAACAGCCCTTCCAGGGTCAATTGTCCTCCCTGCAACTTGTCTTTGTAGGTTTCTTCTTCTCTGCGTTCCTTTGTTTATTTTCTTCCTCTCTTTGGGTTTTTCTTAGTGCTTTGTATTGGGTCTATTTCCCCTTCCTCTTCTTCCGATCGATCTTCCTATGTTCCTTGATCTTGCTGGTTGGGTGGGACTTCTTGGGAGATGGTCACATTGGACGCTGGAGTGGGATCTTATATTTCATTTTCTAGGGAAGACAAGGTGATGGGTGGATCCGATTCAACCATATTTCCTTCGGTTTTTGGCTCTTCCAGGATGACAAAGCTATTACCTGGTTCAATCTGATTTTTTTTTTTCGTCGGAGCTTCTTTTCTGGCTGGGGGGGGGGATTATGGTTTTTCCCCTCTCTGCGTGGTCCGGGATTAGGATTTTCCTTATGTCGTTTGGGTTGCTGCCACACCTCTTTCAGATCGTTTTCTTGATGGGAATGAGGAATCTTTGGGCAGTTTTTCTGGAAATGCCCATACTTGTGGCAGTGTCTGCATTTGAATGGAATTTTTTCGTAGTCCAACTTTTGGAAGTGCTGCCAATCACCTACAATCAGTTTTATTGCTTCCGGTAATCCAACTTCTAAGTCGACTTCAACACAGATGCGGGCACATGAATATTGATCTTTGGGGTTTTCTTTGTCGATGTACTTGCCTAGCCCGTTGCCAATGATCAACAATGAGGAGGGTGTCTAGGAGTGGATCGGGATATTAGGGAGCCTGAACCACACCATGATTGCCTTAGGTACATCCAGAGAAGGATCAAATTCAGGGGTCCAACGATTTAGATATAGCCCTTGGGGCCCCATGAAATAGGGCCCGTTTCTGAAGATCAGGTCGTGATCGTCTCTGGAGATGAATTCGAACAGAAAAAACCCTCGACCAACCGCATAGCAGGTGACACTGCTGGTGATCACAGGGTGCCAATTATTTTGGATCCAATTTTTGGTATTGCGGGGTGAGGGCCAGAGCCTAACAAACTGACCCACCAGGGCTTGATCTGCCAAAGACACCGCGATCTGCATCGGTTTCTCTAGTGGAAGGGCGATGATTGAAACATCATCCAAGTTTTTGACAAACTTAGGGGGTGGATTAGAGGCGGGTTTCTTGCCTTATGCTATGAGAAGATGCTTGAAGGCAGCTGCATCTACTGAGGGTGGAGGGAGAGTCGGTTGCACTCCGCCCCTTTCAGAGCTCATGGATCCAAACCTAGCTCTGCCAGGAGTCCTTGTTAGGGTTTTGGTAAGCAATTAGCACCTAAAAATCAAATTAAAAGGTAAGCGAGCTTGGCCCAGTTAATATTTCCGTGACTAGACCACATCCTTTCTCGGGTTTGAGCACAAGACTTGACCTTCATTGCAAGAATGACTTTACCATCTAGTTGCATAAAAATGGGTTCATTAGGAGATTTATAGTGGTGATTCATGTGTTGAAAATAAGTGGAGAGAATTTCTAGAATCGATATTGAGAAGTTTAACGATCAATACTTTGAGCTATGGAATCTCAAGATGGAGGACCTTCTTGTAGACAAAGAACAATGGATCGTTGTGGATCCTAGTACACAACCTACTGGTACACAAACTACTAGTACACAATCTATCAGTACACAAGATATTGTTACTCAATCTATTGGTATGTCGAAATAATATTGGGAAAAGATGGATAGAAGAGAAAGGAGTACAATTCGACTCTTCTTCGAAGATTCGGTGTTACTGAATGTGTCAGGAAAATCTACATCCAAGGAATTATGGGAAAATTTGGGGAATTTATATCAGTCAAAGTCCTTGGTAAACAAGTTGTTTCTTCAAAAGAAGTTGTATAATCTTAGGATGGAAGATGGAGATTATGTGGTAGAACATATAAATTCCTTCAATACTCTAGTAAGTCAACTTGTCTATGTCAATATTGTGATTGCAGAAGAAGATAAGTGTATTACTTTGTTATGTTCTTTGCTAGGCTCTTGGGATAATCTGGTGTTATAAATTGTTAGTACCACTCAATCTACATTGAATTATGAGGAAGTAGTTGCATCCTTGTTGTTGGGGGAGATGAGGTGAAAAAACATGGATAGTCATAGCACAGTTTCTTTGTTTGTAAGAGGTCATCCCCAATATAAGAATAAAAATAAGTCTTCTGGGGGGGAGATATAAATCTAAAGGTAGATATAAATCCCCATGAAAATCTTTGAGGAAATGCTATAAATGTGGCAAATTTGGGAATTATATGAAATATTACAAGTCTAAGAATGTTGATAAAGAAAAGGGATATGTTGATGCATCTTCCATAGAGGTGAAAACCTCCACAAAAGAAGGAGGTGATGTTTATCTGACATCTAAAGGTACACATGCAGATCGATATGTATGGTTGATCGAATCAGGTGCATCCTTTCAAATGAATCCTCATAGGGAGTGGTTCTATGAATATGAAAAGTATGATGGTGGTGATGTGTTCCGAGGATATGACTTGATATCCAAAATCATGGGGCGTGGAATAGTTAAGTTGTTGTTGAAAGATGGAAGGATTAGAACTCTCCCTAGAGTTTTTCACATTCTAGATCTAGCCAAGAGCCTAATATTTTTAAATAAGTTGGATGATGCAGTTGTGAATACTTTATTGGGAAAGGGAACTTGCAAGATGGTACGAGGAGTAATGGTGTTGATGAGGGGAGTTCAGTGTGAAACTATGTACAAGTTATTGGGAGGAACTTATACTGATGGGTGTAACAGTTCTATTGTCCCTAATCATAGAAATAAAGAATCTAGGATCCATATTATCCCTGGAAAGAAGACCATGTTGTGGCATCAAATAATGGGACATATTGGAGAAAAGATCCTTTGAACACTACACGGTAAATGTATGGTTGAAGGTATGTATAATTGCACCATAATTTTTTATTTTATGAACATTTCATATATTGTAAACAAAATCGAGTAACATTCCCATCTGGTTCTACAAGAGCAAAGGGGATCTTAGAGTTGATACATGGTGATGTGTTCGGACCTGTACCTGTTCCATCACTAGGTAAATCTATGTATTATGTTTCATTCATAGATGATTTCTCAAGGAACACATGGATTTATTTTCTTAGGATGAAATATGAGGTATTTGATAAATTTAAAGAGTTTAAGGCTCTAGTAGAAAATTAGACAGAAGAAATTAAAGGTGTTGAGGATAGATAATGGTGGATAATTCAATGGAAATGAATTTGAAGAGTTCTATAAGAATTGTGATATAGCAAGGAAAAATACTACTCCATACACGCCACAACCAAACGAGGTTGCAAAAAGGATGAACATGACGTTGATGGAAAAATCAAGGAGCATACTCAGTGGTGCTAAGTTAGGACAACAATTTTGGGTAGAGGAAGTGGGTATTGCTTGTTACATAGTAAATAAATTTCCCTCATTAGTGTTGGTGGAAAAAAATCCACATGAGGTATGGATTGGTAAGAAACCCTCTCTTGAACATCTCAAAGTGTTTGGTTATGATTCTTATGAACATGTTCCAAAGGAAAATAGGAGTAAGATGGATAATAGAGATGAAAAGTGTATCATTATTGGTTATAAAGATGGTATGAAAGGTTATAAGCTTTGGAACCTAGAAACTAAGAAGATTGTTTATAGTCAGGATGTTGTTTTTATTAGAGGTTAAAGATGTTCCCAAACATGAATTCTTACCAAGGAAAGAAGAACCTAAGAAAATAGAGTTTGAGTTGGATGATGCAAAATATGTAACAATAGAAGAAGATTAAGTGGAAGAAGAAGAACCTCATACCCTAGTATTGAGGAACTCAATGAGGGAAATAAGGTAACCAAAGAGGTATAGTCCACCTGATTTTTGTGCTAATTTTTCTTTATCTATTACTGATGATGATCCCAAAACTGTTAGGGAAGCAGTGAATTCAAAGCATAATGAACTCTAGAAGAAGGCCATGGTTGAAGAGATGGATTCCTTGGATAAGCATGAGGCATGGGATCTAGTTGAGTTTCCAACTAGAAGAAAATCCATTGGCAGTGAATGGGTGTTTAAGAAGAAGTTGAATGCACAAGGAAAAGTGGAGAAACACAAAGATTGGTTAGTAGCAAAAGGTTATTGCCAGGTAGAGGGAATTGACTTTGGTGAAATTTTTTCTCCTGTTGCAAAGCTAAATTTTATTAGATTTATTTTATTTATTGTTGCTACTTTTTATTTTTAAGTAGAACAGATGAACGTGAAGACATCATTCCTACATGGGGATCTGGAAGAAGAAATCTTTATGAAACAACCAAAAGTCTTTCTATTGAAGGGAAAGAAAGAGATGGTTTGTAAGTTAAAGAAGTCACTATATGGTCTAAAGCAATCACATAGGACGTGGTACCAAAATTTTGACACATACATCCTTGGAATAGGATTTGTAAGAAGCAGGGATGATCATTGTGTATATTCCAAGCAGGTTGAAAATCACTTCATTTATATAGTGTTGTATGTCGATGACATCTTGCTAGTAGGAAATACCATGAATGTTATCAAGGAGGTGAAATTGAAACTATCCTCCACATTTGACATGAAGGATCTTAGTACTGTGTTGAGGGGTCCTAGGTCCCTTTAAATCAAGAACAAGAACCAAACCCGCTTAAGAGGCCCAATTAGACCTGTAAGCGTTTGATGAGTGGTAGGTTATCCAGATTCATGATCTGGCTGGAGTTATCGATGGGATTTAATCATGATTGACAGATATGTATTTTCTGTGAAACCTTTCCTCAGGTTGGAAAATTATCTTTTTGGTTCTTTTTTCTAATATTTATAACAAAGAAAGATAAAGATTAATCTAAATGGCAGAGGAAAGTTAACTGTGTGTTGGGAGAAGGCTAGGTTTTTTGTAGGATAACCTCTATACCTTAGCATGCAGACGAAGAAGATCTAAACTAATTCAACCCAACATTAATACCATTTTGATTAGCGAACATTCAACATTGTCTGAGATAACAGTTATAGAAAAAAAAACATACACGTGACAATAAGCTAGTGTAAGAAAAGTAATTTTTGATGCTCTATTATCAATCATAGCTTAACACAACCTATTTATATTCATAAACTAGAATAAGAGAACTGCTACAACATTATCAGATAACTTTAAATAACAGAAACAACAACTCTTACTCAATACAACAAAAAATATTGAATCCGAAGACAGAGATAATCCCCCTCGGTCCAATCACATTCACACCTTAGATGATAGAAGTGTCTTTGGTTCTAAGAAAAACTTCTTAATTAAAGTAACTTACACATAAATAATTGTCTTACAAAATTCTAAAAAAGGTATTTCTCTCCAAAACCATTGGCCCATTGTCCTAGGTCGATGCCCTTATTTATAACAAAAAAATAATTAAACTAAAAATAACTACTAAAGTTGTGTTAAATTAAGAAAACGCCACATGGAAGATTTATCTATCTGTTCTATTTTTCTCATCTAGTGGTTTCAATGAAGTGGATTGTTCTTCTCATACTTTGACCACTTGATGAAGACATCTTCGCATGTATTTTCATATGGAAACTTGTGTTGATCCATCGGAGCGAAGATAACCTCTTTTATATCTATTGGTCATTCCTTGTACTTGATTACCTTGACACTTAAGCATTGTAGGACTACTAGAGATTTAATCAAGGGTTCCACGAACTTCTTCACTTGACCTAGGATCATGCTTGAAATCTAATAAATCTTTGCTTCCCATGCTAGGTCTTGTTCTTTATGTTGTTTAACTATGTCATGCAGATTGATGAAATCTTCCGGTGGGCCAAAATATGGTAGGTCAATGCTCCTCATTTCCCGATTTATTTTCTCCAAATCCTTCTTACACTCTCCCCATCTTTCCTGCATTTTCTGCTGAGGTTCCTGGACCATGCTTACCCAGTGTTCAACTGCCTTCTTTATTTGGGCGATGCTGCTATCCATCATCACTCGGATGCCATGCTCCTTTGTATCTCGACCCTTTTGCACTTCACTGATGTAGTCTATCCATTCTAAGGATTTATGTTCATTTTCATACCATTGTTTCATATCTTTACAGGTTCCCAACCCCATGAGGGTATCTTCTTGGAAATCAACTATGCGAGCAGTGAAGTGATCTCTTTCGTTAGTGAATTGTGCATACATTTCTCGAAAATCACTCTTCAAGAGTACCACTACCTGTGTCGAATTCTGGTAATATTCCACTTGATGTTGCAAATGGTACAACTCTTTCTTCATGGAAGCTACCTCCCTTTCATCCCTTCTTGCCCTGCCCAAAGTATCATCGTTTATATCCATACCTACTACTATTAGCTCAGTTGTCTTAGAATTTTCTGTGTCAAACAATGTTTCCTCTGTGGTTATGAGAACTGTGCTATTGAGTGTGATCCTCCTTTTCTTAGTAGTTATTCTCATTACAACTTTCATTTTCCTGTCATAAGCAATTTCCTGTATATCAACAATTTCATCCACTGGTTCAGAAATCTGTTGATCTCCCCAGGACAGAGTATTGCCTAAGCTTCCTGTCGTATAGAGATGTTCCATGGAAGGTTCTCTTAGTTCCTTAGTGGGGGAAACTTCTATATGTTTTGGTGACTTAGCCTCATGCTAGTGCTCATCGGTTGGTGGAATCTTGGTCCTAGATGGGGAAGTAGGCATAGGATCGACATTATCTTGTTGTTCAATCATTGAGATGTCAATTTCTGGAATTTGCCTTTCTTCTTTTGGTTCACCAGCACTCAGGTCATTCTTAGAGTTGTCATTCTGAGGTTGTGTTACCAATTGGTCAAGAAATTCAATTTCCAAAGTTCTCCTAGCCTCATGGTCACCTTCCTGGGGATTTGGTATCAAAGGGTCGGAAGCTGGAGCAGATGTTTCTCCTGGTTCTTCCTCTTCTGTGATTGGTATCTGGGTTATGCACAAAACCTATGACTCTCATCGTCATATATGGTAATTAAGTCTTTGAGGACAATAGGCATACCCATCCCACTTGATTCTCTTGCTATATTCCACTAAGTTGTAGTAGTCACCGACGATTTTGCCTGTGGTGACATGGGGTTGGGGTTTTGTTTGTCAACGGTCTCCTCTGGTGGAATTGTCTGCGAGCCACTTAGCTCTTCTACGCGATTGCCTGTGTCGGCCAGGGTAATCCTCAAGGGTTCTATCAAAGGGTTAAGTGGGGGATCTTATTCTGACCTTTGTATAGCCCTTTGGGCTTCTTCTAGTAACAACATCCCCCTCCTGAGCTCCTCTGCTGCTTCTACTTCTCTGTTTTCTTCTCTTACCCTAAAGACTTCTTGAGTTGTCTTCTCTATTGTCTCAACTTGCTCATCCGTAGACATCACTTTTAATCTGGTCATATTGGGGTTAGCCCTTCTATGGAGCACCTCCTCCCAGTCCTGGGCACCCTCTGTAAAGATTTCATCTTCAAAAATATCATGAGCATACGACCAATAGGAATATACTTGCGATGCATGCTAGGTAACTAAACCCTTCATATCATGCTTGCAAAAGCTACCTATTTGGAACTGATACTCAATTTGATTTAACCCTTATTGTTTCACTTGCGCAATGTCTTTGACCATATAAAATCCTATATGAAATCCATATGGAATCAAATATCTCTTCGTATCCTTAACCAGAGAAGAATTATATCCTTGTAAAATAGTCCGGTAACAAACTTCTCCCAATATGAGATGATTTGGGACATGAATGAGGAGAAGGTGGGGTGCACCAGTAGCTCCAAACACCCTGATATAGGTGCTTTTCTCTTCGAAGTAACAATGGCCAACTTTAGCTATCATCTTCTTTGTTGCCACTGAAATCTTAGGGCATTCCTTTCTAAATATAATGAAGTATATCTGGGCTATGAACTCATCACAAATAATGGAATATGATATTGTGTACCTATTTTCTTATAAGATACTAAAATAAACATGTACAGGAAATTCGACAATATGCCAGCTTAAATTCATACATGCAAAGAGATTTCTTGCGCAAATTACGTCCAGTAAGTAGGATGCCATGTAGAAGATTGGGACTTCTCCTTCTTTTGGTGTTTGGTCCTATAGGAGATTAATACTCAGCTTCTTGGAGATAATGGCTCCCCAATTGAAACTATCCTCGAAAATTGCTACAGTATATGCCAAGGGCATCCAAGCTTCTAAAAATTTTGAGCAGTCCTTTTCTCCATATAATCGGTAAATTAAAGCCATTAGGTACATGTAGGGTTCTCTAATATTTACCATGTTGTACTAGCCGATGGTTTTGTTTGTGAATTTTTTGTCTTCTTTCCACCATGATGCTAGTATCCTGCTGGTGTCATGATACTCATAAAATTTTACCATGAAATCTGTGTTTAACCTCTACTTCGGGTACCTGAGTTTATAATACTTTTGTACCTCAACTAGAAGGAAAACACCAACGCATTCACCCTCTGCATTGTTGATAGTGCATTTCACTGTGTTGACGTGGTCGATTATCCATCCTAAAGTCTTGATACAGGGAAAAACTGGGGTCCAACAAGCCACCCTATGCAGGTATGATCTCGTGATGTTCGAGAACACTTGATCATCCAACATTATGATGTTTGGGTTTCTCTGTGGTGTGAAATCCGGGTAATCTTCCTGGCTGATTTTTCTATACAAGTCTCCTCAATGAGGGATCACCATTTTAGATCTAGTGCTTGTCTCTATGTCGTCGAATGCCATAGGTTGGGAAAATTCATTTTTGGTGGATGTGTGGATAGCTGATTCTATCTTTGATACAAAATCAAGTTCTCTTACAGTGTCCAATGTAGACCCTTCGTCGACCTATGTTTCTTTCTTTTTTGGCGTTCTAGGTGAGCGCTTGGTCATTGGCTTTCTTGGAGGCATTTTCCTGTAGAAAATAAAAGAATGTTATAGTGAGTAGCCAACCAACCTCTACAAGAGTCATTGACACCATCACAAGTGTAGAAATGATAAAGACAATTCTTACCTTCTTTCTTGTAAGAAATTAACCTGGTCTTACTGGTAATCAAATTTAGAGAGCTGGTTGTAATCTCCTCGACGATTTCTCTTGCTCCTTTGTCAACTTCGGGGAATAAGTGATTTTCGAATGAAACAACATGTTTGGGTATGACCTTGTAAATTTAAACAGAACGTATACTTACCTTGTTGCATCAATTTTTCAATTCGGGAGTGAAAATGCGATATGTGCAATCTATTACAGAATCTTCATCATGCCTAGGATTAAATGAAACACAGGTTGGCGGTGCAGGAGCAAGTTACTTCGTAGTTCATCGACGAATTCAAATTTCGACTATTGGTTGGTGCACGGGGTTGTGGTGTTGGTTGTGTGAAAATTTTGTCTATCAAAATGCATAAATCTATCTTACCTCAGCTAGGGGCATCCCATCAAATCCCCATGCCTTTTCAAGTTCACAAGAAACTAGTATGATCGGTGTTGGGAAAAAGAAAACTGGGTCTTTTGAATGGAACAACAACACACATCGGAAAGGATTTCCGGTGTAGAATGATGAAGTTTTGATGAAAAACCCCCTTCATTTGGTGACCTATCAGTCTGTCGATAGTAAATAAGCAAGTCGGCGTCGACAATTTTCCTTAGACATGTTTCATTGATACCTTTAGGAAAAATTTTCGACGCCGATTAAAACTATCGTACATTGTTGACGTGGAAAAGATGACATGGAAGTATAGATATTACATGGGGGGAACTGGGGAAGAGACTAAATCATATGGATTATTTATGTGGCAAAGACAAATGGCTTATTGATATTGACCTCTTCGTGAGAAAACGCTTCTCGACATCGGTGAATTTCTTTAAACATACATATGTGGCTACAACGTCCTATCCTATTGATGTTGACAACGTATCGACAATCGACGATCGACGATTTGTGTCGGTCAATGTTTTGTCGTTTCAACCCTCGAAGTTCGCCGATGTCAAAAATGTATCGGCGATCAACGATTTGTTATGGTTGTCCACATTTGTGATTTACATCTAGGATTTCGTCGATGCCGATAACATATCATCTATGTTAAGGAACTGTATTATAGAACAGAAATTGTCGATCAACGACCATTGAAAAAGTTTAAGCTGTGTAAATTTTAGGCCTTTCATGCCATATTACTAAAAACTATCAACATGTCATTGAATTCAAGCCCCAAAAAATAATAAATGATAACAAGACTCAATAAAAACATATAAATTCATCCATCCCACAATACTGACTCTGATTCAAAAAATGATAAGTGGTACCCAAAAAGAAAGAAATTTCGCAAAATATTTTAGGGTGTGTTGAGTGCTCAACATACTGCTAACTTCATTCCGGGAATGGATATTAAAAGAGATCATGCAAACATGAAACTCTAGTTGAATCAGATAAAACATGTTGAGATGATATTGAAAAGGTTTAATATGCAAGAAAGTAAATTGGTCAAGGTTCCTATTCCTATAGGTGTAAATTTATCTGCAGATCAATGTCCCAAGGAACGGGAAGAGGAAGAGGACATGTCCCATGTTCCATATGCTAGTCCAGTTGGAATTTTGATGTATGCAATGGTATATACTAGACCAGACATTGCACATGTAGTGGGAGTTTTGAGAAGGTATATGTAAAAACCAGGGAAGGAGCATTGGACAACAATAAAAATGGTTTTTAGGTATTTGCGTGGCACTTATAGTTATGGATTGTGCTATCAAGGAATGCTAGGATTGGACAGAGTGTTGGAAATACATGGGTTTGTTGACGCATACTGGGCTGGAGATATGGATTGTAGAAGATATTCAAGTGGGTATGTGTTTAACCTATTTGAAGGAGAAATCAGTTGGATGCGAAAAAGACAGGTTGTAGCAGAACTCTCAACTACAAAATTTGAATACATGGAAGCCACTCATACAAGCAAGGAAGTAGTATGGTTACAGAGATTGTGTTCAGGTATTGGGTTGGTACAACAAGCGGTAAGGTTAGATTATGCTAGTGAGAGTGCAATATTTTTGGAAAAGAACCCAACTTTTCATTCGAAGACAAAGAATATTGATGTTCAATGACACTTTGTGAGAGACATGGTTGAAGACAAGAAGGTGTTTCTAGAGAAGGTTGACACTTTGAAGAATGCTCTAGATTCATTGACAAAGTCTGTGAGCACCGAGAAGTTATATTGGTGTAGAGAAACAATGGGAATTGTTGACTATGGAATCCTATGACCCCTGATATGCAAATAAAACAACAAGTGGATGAATGTTGGGTATGTTTTATATTCTTTGTATGTGTGTTGGGGGCTGCGTCGGATTTAACGACTGTGTTTGACGATCCCACCACATGTTTCTCTTTATGGGTGTGTGCATTGGGCATTTCCCTCGAGGGATAGGATTGGCCCTCCTAATTACGTGATCCGGATTATTTTCGGCACGAAATGAGAGCGGAGATATAATAAAGAAATGCACAGAGATATTGCAGATATTCAATAATATAACATAAATGTATCAGAGATGCAACC
>ML778713.1:87309-98768 GCA_009831015.1 Picea engelmannii
CCATAAACACAAATATACAGTAATACATGATTTCTATTAATCAAAGAAATGTACAGAGACTGTAAAAATACAGAGTGAAAGACTCGCTAGAATGGTGGCAGCTTATCTCTGAGAAGAGATGTGACGGCTACTCGCATTCGCAAAAAAATGATTACAATGAGGCTCAGAAGGCCTTTTTACAATAGAAAGGAATGCAAAAATTCCTAGACATCCAAAAACCTAACCCTAGGAGATGAAGCGCCAAAAGTCATGTGGGCCCCGTTTGGGTAAGTTGGTGCATCAACTTCCCGGGGTCGTAACTTTTGCATACGATCTCTGTTTTAGGCGTGTGATAGCTCGTTGGAAAGGTATCATCGAGGAGATTAATTTTGGGGCATCAATCATGCCTTTTTCTATCATTGAGAACCTTGATCTCAAAAAAACTTCATTTAGGCCCTCAAAATGGCCCCGAAAGTTAAAACCTGCTAAAAATAGTAAATTGCCAAAATGGCCAGAAAACTGTTTTGAGCCATTTGGAAAAGGTGGGTGGCCCCTGATATCCACCTGGATCATTACGTGAAGTGTTCAACTTTGAGTGTTTTCCTGGAGTCAATGGAGTTTGGGGCAGTTCCCCAAAATTTGTTTTGGGGAGTTTTTTGCTATTTTAACATTTTTTCGTTATTTTTAGTTGTTTTTAATATTAATCTTGGATTAATGGATTAGGGGTTTGGTAGCTGAGGAATACCTAAAATATTGTATACATTGTATTGTAAATGGTGAAGTTAATAAAATGAATATTTGAGAGGTGCGACACCAAGGAAGGCTGGTTTTCTCTGGTTAAGGGTTCCAACATAAATCTCTGTGTACTATGTGTATGAGCCATTGATTAATTTCTATTTTTCTTAAGAATTTGTATGCGTTACTTTAATTCATGTGTTTAAAACTTACAGAATGGTCTGCAAACCTCTAATGTATTTTAGGATATTTTGCAATCCAAAACATAGACACATTTCAGATAAAAATGGGTTGTAAATATATGATGCACACATGAAGCATATTAGAAGTAGTTTAGCCAAAATTAACATGTGAATGAGTTGTAAATAAAGGACATATTTAGAATGCAAGGAAATGAGACTAAATATGTAATGTGAAGGAAAAATCCTTCCAAAACACAGTTGTAAGCATGACTCAAGCTAAGCTCATGGTCATGATAAAATAATAGTAGGCATAATCAAGATGTAAGTAGATGACACAATGGTGATAGAAATTGGAGGTAAACAAGGTGGAAATATAAGGACACATATCACACATTAGTTTACTGGGTATTATTCATGGATGTAAATCAAACTTCTTGTTTGGAATATTTTTTGACACAAATTTACATACTTTACAATACCTACTAAAGAAGTAACATCAATAGTAAGGTCTCTTTGAATCCAAATTTGACACACAAAATTTCAACAATGTCTAGTTGGTTGAACATGGTCAAGTATGCTAAAATGGATGTTAAATCCAAGTTTTATTGTGGAAATGTCAACATAAATGTGATTTATAAATGTTTCATAGTGTGGGATTAATGCAACACCTCTATATTTGATTAGAAAAATGTTAAACTATGGTAATAATGAATCAATTCTAAATCATTTGAATATATGACCAAACAAAAATGTTGGAAAACAACACTTTGAGTATAGTTAGGATCCCAATTGATAAATATTTTGAAAAAATAAAGCCATATTGGCCTCAAGTATGGAGACCTCGGGAAATTTCAGTTTTACTCATTATAGTTGTAATCCTTCATGATAATGATAATTCTCCTCTTTTTACATATGAAAGATGTTCAAGCTTCAAAATATATCCTTAACCTATTATGAACTCACAAGTTTTAGGAACATGAACAATAAATGATGAGGCTACACATAGAGAAATAACAACATGAGGATGTGGTGAAGATACATCTCTCCAAACCTAAAAAATTATAGATTGTTATTTATAGTGTTAGGGGATTAATTGGAAGAGCGATTGTTATTTATAGTGTTGTATCATTCACTTCATATCGGCCCAAATCTCACCCAGTATATCCATTGATGACCTATAATGTATAGGCCTTCAACAATATGAAGAACCATATATATATATATATATATATATATATATATATATATATATATATCCCCTCATCTAGAAAGACAATTGACTGATGAATAATAAATTATCAAAATTTTGGGAGATTGAACATAACTATCCCACGATTATCCCTCAAATAAGTTGGAGCCAAACCTTCTTTTAATACTGGTATAAAAGGAATGAGAAAGACTGGAAACTATTTTGAGTGAACCCTGTTGATTTGAACCATAACATATGGATCTGTAAAATTAGTAATAGCTAATCTATCTTAATCAAGCAAGTTTTACATGAGTGAGAAAGATTTTGTTGAGCATGGATGATATTATCTAGCACTAGTGCGTCTATAAAGGACTCAATATTGTTTGGAAGAACAAAGAAAACATGACTCAATATAGATGATGCAGTGGTGATATATATCAAATTGTTCTTCTTGCACTAAGGATATTACTGTTTCCACCACTTCGAGAACCCAACAATAAACAAATTTATTTTCTTAGGATCATGTACTAGAATCATTGTTATAGAATAGAAAAGATAAGACATATATTAATGTTAACAACTTCATATAAATGTGTAATATCCCTCGGTCGAACCCAAATGTAAATATAATCCAAGTATATTTAAGCTAGTGAGTTGTTTATACATCATTTTTGTAATACACCTTTCATGGCATGGTGTGCACATATACTGCGTAGTAAAGGGATGTAATGTGCACATTTCTGAATACCACGCGCAGTAACTAAAGTGCGCGCAACCTTAAAGACAGAGGATACAACGCGCAGTAACTAAGTGCGTGCAATATTAAGGTCAGTGAACCTTTGTGTATATAATATGCATTATAGGTTGGTGAGCCAGTATTATAAGTCGGAATGCTTATGTCTTGGACTTAGGCCAGCGTGCCTATATGTCAAGGGCCAATGCGCCTACTTTGTACATGACTCATAACTAATATAAAATACATCATTGCTTACAGACCGTCCATGAAAAAAGAGATGGGGGACTGAACTTCACCAGTTAGGGAAAGGGAGGGCCAAAAGTCAAGGGAATATTATATTAATATTTCCCAAAACATAAAGTATGGATAATTTTATCCTAAGTTCTAAAGTTGGGGACAAGTGGAAAAAAGTAACTTTCGATATGACAAGTGTCAATTTGGGGACATGCATTCATATCACGGGGAAACTTAGCTCGGGGGGGATTATTCGGGAGGAAGACCTTATGAACAGAAAACAAAGAGACGAGGGGAACCATCAGACTGACCATCGTTTTGACAAAGAGTTCACAGTGATTCCCAAAAACACACTCAGTTATCCAGTCAATGACTCCATGACCATTTCACTCATACATTCTGTTATCCTTGAGACAACCATTCCACCTTTCCAAAACCTGTTTCCCCGTTCCTTTGTTTGGTGTACCTAGTTAGCTTGGAGCGGGATTGAAGAAGCAGGTTGTCAGGCCCATGAGCAGTTCTATGGGTGAGAGAATTGTTGGGAATTGATTTTCGTAGGTGCTAAACTGCAGCTACAACGTTCTGAGACTTCTGGTCCGGCCTGTTGTTGAAGCCTTGGAAGGGAAGTGGGGCAGTCAAGGGACTGTTGAGTAGATAAGGGACACACTTCCTTGGGTGGGATAGGCATGTGGGGAATGAGAGGTTGTAGGTTGTTAGTTGAGTGAGCACCTGAGACAGAGTCTTTCCTGTTGTCCATGAGCCTTAGCCTGGATAGGAATCCCTTTACCCTAGGTAGAGTTCAGTCCCAGCTCGGGGGTGATTCAATGTTGAGAGTGATGAACAATGTAATCTATGGCTGGGAAGTTCGTGGATGGTCTATAAGTAGTTGGTGACAATCTTTTTTAAAGATGAGTATCAATTGTATGATATATGGATATGTTGTTTTTCTATTTAACATGCCCATGTTACGATTTTATCATATATGTGACTATGACTACTTGTGTGCTTATGGGTAATTTCCTGTAAATGATGCATATCTGTAATTACTGTTATTTGTAATATAAAAGTTGTATGTTACAGAAAGTAATGGTTTGTTTATGTTTACATGTAAATCTTCTGCGACCGTGTTGTATGTATATGTTTTAGTTGCATGCAGTCTAAAGAGTAAATTTAGGTGGCATTGCTTAGTTGACTACTGGGTATGCTACTGTATGTTTCACAGTATGGGAATGAAAGTGTTCCCTAGAGTAGCATGTCCGGTCTCATGGATGGAAATGTTATCGACTGTCATCATAGCATGAGTGGTTGCTCTGGAGTGGCGTACCCCGGCCTCAGGATTGTCGAGGGGATTGTTACAAAATGCATTCACATTCTATCAAAACACAATGTGTAACTAGCATTGCTATCCTCTCACCTAACAGGAAAATAATTACATATGTGGATGGAAATATTTATTGATCTATATTAACATGAGAGTACAAGTACATTTCAAAAATTCATGTTGTCTCTTTTGAGTAGGTTTCCCCTACACTCTTTTGTGGTGCAATAATATCCCTAATGAGTCCTCACTTTTCCACTAGTCCAAAGAAGCAAGATATAGGGATGATGCCAACAATTCATTAGTTTATCATAGGAGAAAGGACTCACCAAAAAAATCACTGACTAATTAGATGAAAAATAGCTTCCTTTTCCATATACTTTCTTTGGCCATATCTATTACTATTTTTGAGCCTTACGTAGTAGATCATATCATACTTCATATATATATATATATACCTTTCAACATAAGGCATCAAAATGATCTTGTAGAACCCAAAGTAAAGCATCGTAGCCAATAACTTTCATCAAATTGAATCATGTTCCGATTTGAACATTGTATAACCACATGGATAATATCACACTAAACCCATGAATTTTGAATCCAAATTATGATTTAGAGGAATAATATATTGACATATCAAGAAGGAACTAACATGTAATAATATTATTCATGCAAAAGAGTATTTCTTTAGACATTGTACTTATAGGATAGGAACAAAGAAAGAAGATGAAATGCCAAAGATTTGGCATAAAATTTGTTAATTAAAAAAATATTATTCAATATTGTTTGGTTGGAACATGAAAACATGTTTGAATGAATTGGTTCTAGTTACACTTTGAGACACAATACAAGAAGCAAGGGACTATCAAGATTCACGAACAATAAAAATGATCCAAATTATCCTACTTATAAATAATTGAATGAGAAGACAAATGAGGTGCAAGTCTTATGTAAAGTTTTGTAGAGTGGTAGTGAAGACAACATATCTATCAACTTTTCCACCATCACCCACAAAAAAACAAACTTTGCCTTATGTAAAGTTGTCAAAGTATGATTTATAAAGGATGTTTTGTAAGGGGACTATAACACATTATCACAAAACAAATGATAATATTTTTAAGAAGATTTATAACTATTGTATGTCCAAGGTTCAATTTTGAAATTATTCTAGAAGATTTCACTGATTGTTTCAACAACAAAAATCAAACTCCCTTAACATTTTTAAAACATCTTCAAGTTAAATAACAACAATTTGTAACATGTTTTTTGTTGGAAGGTTGGTTGTCATTGATGTCAACCCTAGAAGGAGTCTAGAAGTGATGGGTGTATTTGAATAAGTCTCCAAATTGATCCCCTTATGGCGTAGCTTTAAGCATGGCCCTTACAGGAAGATGCTTTGAATAAGTCTACAAGAATCCCTTTAAGTATGGTTAAGTGGTTAAGTATTTAATAAGCCCCAAAGGAGTGGTCATGAAGCCCGAAGTTGATTGGAGAAAAAGAGGGTGAAGGACATTGTAAATACATGCAAATCCCTCATAGATGGATAGTCCTCATCATGCCATTTCCAATGGTAGGTGGTATGTTGTTTGGTTTCTCATGGTTGAGAATTTCTATCCTCTTAAATATGAAGCCTAAAAGTATGGTTAAAAGGCCCCTAAATGGTTGCAACAATAAGTTACAAGTCGGCCCCAAAATTAATTAAAGGAGAAAATTTTGTGCAAATAAGAAGTTACGCGTCGACCCTAAAGTCAAATAAAGGAGTTACTTGAAAGGGTATAAATACATATCAAAGAGCCTCTCATTACAACAAAGCAATCAAGCAAGTATGTGATCTCTTAGTGAATATGAGGTAGCAGAGGAGTGCGAAGAAGGAAGTATTAGAGCCACATATTGGAGAAGGGTTTCTAGTAACCCTAATTGAGCATACCCTCATGGGTCAAGTATAGGGTGTCTTGTGAGGATCATGTAGGTTGCATAGTACTCGTCACGCGAGGCCCCACTAGTTGCCTAGTTTTTTCCAACGAGGATGAAGGAAAGGTTGAAGAAGGAGTTATCTTATTTATGTTAAATATGAGGAAGGTCTAATGGTTTGAGATCTTATGCATCAGGTTGTTACATGATTAAAGGTATATCTTTATGTATGTTTTAATGGCTTATGATTTTTGCACATCTTAGAGTGTTTGGTACATGGTTTGAGATATATCTTGGATATTATAGCACATGTTTGAGGCTTGCATCTTGGATATGGTTTGAGGTTCATATTGGATGTTTTAGTATATGCTTTGATTCATATCTTGATGGTTATGGTACATGGTTTGATGTATATCTTGGCACATGGTTGATGCATATCTTGGAACATACTCGATGCATATATTGGCACATGGTTTGATGCATATCATGGTGATCACGAGCATATTATTTGAGGGATTTTATTGGTGATTTTGGCATAAGCTTTATGTGGTTGAACTAGTTGAGTATGGTTTTGATGATCAATGAAATTTACAGTGACAGGTTGAGTTTGGTTTTGATGATGATGATGATGTATCAGTGATAGCAAAAGTGATAGGTTGAGTCTACATTTATATTTCAAGGAGGAAGGAAGGGGCAAGGAAAGGGAGTTGTAGCCTCCTTCCGGTTGGAGCCGAAGAATATAGGGATTTGTATCTTCCTTCAGGTTGGAGATGAATAATTCAAGGAGTTTTAGCTTCCTTCTGATTGGAGCTTGTAAATTGGGGGGTTGGAGCCTCCTTCCAGTTGGTGCTGGAGAATCTAGGGAGTTGGAGCTTCCTTCAGGTGAGAGCATGTAAATAGGGGGTTGGTGCCTCCTTCTATTCGGTGCTAGAGAATCTTGGAAGTTGGTGCTTCATGTGAATGTAATATTGAAGATATGTATTAAAACGTGTTTTGTGGTTTTCTCCCATTTGTGTTTCCATGCAAAATTATCATGTATTGTGCATTTGTGGTTATATGTTTATGATATGTTAAATTCAATCATAAGCGAATGGAATTGTTGAAAATGTAATGTTTACAAGTTGTGATTGAAAATGGTCAAAGGTGCTCAATATTGATTCAACATAAGGCATAAAAAAAACAAAAAAAAACTCTCGTTGGTCAATTGGGGGAAAATATCTCAGCCTATCCCTGAAGGAGGTCTCCAGCTTCATGATCTACAAATCCAAAATCAAGCTCTAGGAGAGAAATTGCTTTGGAATGTAGTGTCTGGGAGGAGCTCCTGCTGCAAAACAACTCTTTGGAAGAAATATTTCTTTTGCTCAAGGCTCCGATGTCTTGACACCCCACCCAAAGCCAATCATGTCTCCCCGATGTTCTCCATCTGCTCAAAAGTGCATAATTTCTTCGTTGCTGCTCTTACTTGGATTCTAGGCAATGGGAAGCAAATTCGAATATGGGAAGACTCCATAATGGGGGACCCCCCACTCAATAATTTTCCAAGCACAACTCTTCTTAAAGCCTTTCTAAATTCTCAAAATGTAAGTACCCTTTGGGATATTTCTCTCTGGAAAATAGATGGAACCAAAGATTGGGAGAGATGGATCCTACCTGATTGCACACCCCAGCTGCAACATGAAAAATAAATTCTCATTACTCTGCTTCAAGGGAAATCCCCAATCTCCGAAAGAATCAAGGACAAATGAGGATGGGGAAGTCAGTCAGGGGACTACGTAGTAGCAACAGGGTACAAAATCCTCTCTATAGAGCCCCAAATCCCAGGAAATCTGGCACTCTGGAAAGCGATTTGGAAAGTCAAAAGTCTACCTAAAGTGGACTTCGTCATTTTGACCTTAGCACATAACAATATTTTCATGGGCGATAACCTCCAGAGAAAAGGCTCGGAAGGCCCCTTGAGATGCCCTCTCTGCTACTCCCACAAAGAGTCAATTGATCACCTTCTCCTTAATTGCCCCTTCGCAAAAGAAGTTTGGCACTTAGCCCTGATAGGGTGGGCCCCGGTTGTCCAATTTCCTCCAGATATCCCCTCTCTGCTAAGAAATTGGGCCTCCCTCTATCCCTTTTCACTCAATTCCAAAGATCAACTTAAGTGTTGTTGGCTTACCCTCCCTAAATTTATTTTATGGAAAATATGGCTAGAAAGAAACGTCTGTATTTTCAGAAAGCAGTCCTCCACCCCCACCCATGTTTCTACCAAATCCAAATCTCTACTNTCTTAAGAAGACTGGATTCATAGCCCTGCTCCAGACCTAAGCCCCCCTACCCCCTCCTCCACACAACTTTACGAATCCTGGGAACTACGAAAGGATAAATTGGATTTCAAAGATTGGTGATGCTCTCAGCACAAACACATCCCTTTCTTTGACGGATCTTCGAAAGGAAACCCAGGGGCAGCAAGAGGGGGAGGGGTTATCTTTGTCCCCGACGAAATCTTAGAACTGGTCTATTCCTGGGGATTAGGGGAAGACACCAACAACATGGCAAAAGATTTGAGTCTTTGGAAAGGACTCACCCAAGCCCGGTAGCTAGGCATCAATGAAATATTGGTGAGAGGAGACTCTCGGCTCCTAATCCAAGCCTTGGCCACTAACTCTTTACCAAGTCAAATGAAACTTCGATAACTGCTCAAGAAAATCCAGCGACTCTCTAACTCCTTCTGGAAAATTAATTTTTTCCATGTACTCCGGAATTTAAATGAAGAAGAAGATTAGGCAGTTGAAGCCACCACTCCCTTGAGAAAGGGGCTCCTCTCACTCAATGGGACCTTGTCCTTTGCACCAATTCCTTAACTAACTAAGGTGGTTGGCTCGTAGGTGGGCCTGTTCTAGGAGGCGATCGTTCGACGCTCCTCCCTTTGTCCCGATTCATGGCACCACCTCAATTCCTGACATCTCCCCTGTGCATTGCTACTTCTCCCCCCCAAGGTGCGTCACTCCACACACTCTTGCATGAGTCTGCCCTCACGCCTCTCAAGAAGTCATGTACTGAGGCCATCTCTCTCTCGCAAGGCACTCGCACGAAGTCCCTCCGAATCATGGCGTCACATGCTCGACTTGCAGTTAAATTGAGGGTGGCAGAAGCTTGCATCCCAGTCTTATCTTCCTTGGGTGATCGTTTGTCTTCCTCAGCTCCTATTTCTTGGTCTTTTTCCCCCCATATGCTGTCATTTATTTTTCCAGCTCGCTGAATGGCCTCTAGCTCTGATTCTGTTGCTCCTCCCACTCCCCCATCTTCGTTGGAACAGGAAATCCACAAGCTGCAACAAAAACTAAGTGCTCATAGAAGGTTCCTTCTCTGAATGGATGGGGAAGGTAGTAGAATGTTTGAGATGCTTGAAGAAGACCTCATTCAACTCAGGGAAGAAGCTGTGGAGGCCCTCACACAAACGACACAACAGGTTAATGAAAGAATTGTGGATTTAGAGTCTAGGATGGAAAAGCTAGAGATTCAAGCCGCCAAGATGACCCTCCAACAAAATGCAAGGGTGAAGGTATCGCTGAATGAAGGTCCCTCGAACCTGGAGCAACAGGTGTAACTATGCTCCTCTCCTCTCTTGGCTCTTTCCCAGTTTTGGTTATTTTGAAGACACGTTGTTTGCGGGTTTTTAACTCCACAGGAGTCAAATTTTGGAATCTAAGACATACTAGGCATACCCGGGCTTTGTTTCATGCCCCCTACATATGTAATTTTGGACTGTATACACAGGTTGCATGCCTAAATTTTGTAGATGTATTCACAGTGGTCATACCACTTCTATATTAATATATTTTCCATTTTCTTGTAAAAAAAAAACAATGTTGAATTGTCAAGAGGAACTTAGTTCAACTTAAGCAACAAAAAAGAAGGGTCATAATATTGGGTTATTATTTTTTGGGGTATGTTTGAGTTCAAATTTTTATTCCCTTGTTATCAAACTTTATTTTTCTTATGTGGATGATAGAATGAAGAAGGCTAATAATCGTTGTGGTAGTGGAAGTAGTACATGCAACAAAAAATACAAGTGGGACAAAAAATGAAAATGAGATACTATGAAGTACGTGAAGCTTATCATTCCTCATTTTGATTTTCATTGCCTTGTCAAAGAGGTTGCATAGATGTATAATGTAAGTGTTTGGGTTTTTCTATCTATTTGTGCAATATGTTAGTTTTTGTAAATGGTGATCATTAATTGTTTTACCTTTATTTTTTGAGCCCCATATACATCTTCAGAGAAATATTGTCTAGCTTCGTTGAGTTCCACAAATATCGTATGGTCAGTATTTTTTTGGATGCTAGATTATGCAGAGACCGTTTGTAACGCTCCACATTTTCTTCTGATGATATTCAACTAGTGACTTGCATTTGACAAGAAGAGATACATTGACATATACCTTATTTTCCCAAGATACATCATCTTTCTGATGAGTGAGAAAAACACCAATGATTGGCTAGTTTTTTTTGTTGCAATGTTGCATCTATTATATTTTGTTACTTTGGTTGTAACAAACAAAATTAATGCAATGTTTGACAATGTTTATTTTAATTTTCAGAAGTGATGCATTACACTAACTTGATTTTTTGCTACATGCTTTGGATTTTGCTTTTACATTTTGAGGACAACCCCTAGGTGATTAGCGAAAACATCCATGACTATATGATGTTATATGAAATTATATTTTGATGATGTGTGCTTATGGTGATTATATGTTTTTTTTTTTAAAGAATGAAATTATTCATGATTAGACCTTAATGTGTGTCATGTGATATATGTGAATTTTAATACATCATGTCAATGGTTTTGGTAGTTGATGCCTTGTGACAATATGAATTATGATGCTAATATATTTTATTCTTACTTAACTATGATATGTTTGATGTGATTATGATATATGTGATGTGATGTGGCATCGAGATAGTGACATGTCGAAACGTGATTTATATTGATCTCTGCTATTCTATAATTTCTTTTTGATAGAGGCTTTTGTTCAATCATTTTCCTTGAAATTTCTCATCCAAATTGTTTGCAGAAATACAATGATTTAAATAATTGTGTTTTTATGTTTCAAAAAGGGAATATGAAGTTGCTTTGAATTCTGTGAGAGTGTAGTTGTGATGATCACCAATGAAACAACT
>ML778713.1:117182-162111 GCA_009831015.1 Picea engelmannii
TTAGTAGTGCTAATTCTAATACTTGTCGAATATGGAATGTAGCGTTGGATGTTAGTTCAGTTTTTATATTAAGGAGGGGTAGATAGCGCTGGAAATGAATTATGTTAGAATGATGAGTAAACATGGTAGTTTGTATTCATACTAATAATAGATAATTTTTCATTGAGATTATTTAATTAGCGTGGAATGATTTAGAATTATAAAGGTAGCGGAAACTATATAAACTTGGTAGTGATGATTAGAAATAATTTAAGGAGCGGTTGATAATAGTATAAATGCCTTTATTGATAATTGGTTAAATTTGATTGGTTATATGATTGGGTTATAATTTAACCCTTTTTCCATAAGTAGTTGTGAGTGATGTCAAATTGGGAGTTGACCTTGATAAACCAGACTCGAATTTTAGAGTTGTCATTATTGTATTGTGATTATTATCACTGCAAGGTTATTTGATTAAAATGAAATGGGGTTGTCATTGTGGTAAAGAGATGGTAGTATTAATGTGATGGATAACACATACGATATGATGGGATTGTTATTTATTGCAAAGTAATTGGGATATAAATGTAAGGTTGTTATCTTTTATGGGGAAGTTAATGTAGCTAATATAACAAAATATCAGATGTAATGTGATGGTCATGGTTTTAGTTATTGCATTGTAAAATGAAGAATGGTTGAGATTTTATGGTAGGGATGATGAAAATAATTATCATCAATAGCCCTAAACTAAGCACATTTAGTCATTATGGTATGGTAAAAGGGGATGTAAAATTAATGGAAACTTGCCTTAGTAATGGAATTGCATCACAAGGGTTTTGCTACTAATCGAATTTACAATTTCTGACTAGCGCGTCGTGGAGGACGTGGTTGATTCTTAACTATTGTTGTACTTGGATATATATATACATTTTATTGCTTGGTCTGCTTGTGTCAGGCGGGACGTAGACACCTCCATGTTCCTCAGAACAGTCGCCAGCCTTGAGACCTTAAATGGTTAAAATCGATGGGAACCTGGGCTTGAGCATTGCTTATGTGTCTTGGAGGTCCTAACCATTGCAGGGTAGGACGGGCGGGAGGTCAGTCATATTTAGTAGTCAGTTTTACTTATTGTCGTGTGATCCTCGTTTATGCATGTGGTTACTTGTCGTGCGTCCTTGTCATCTTATTATGTTCATTCTGGTTGCGTCTTATTCGTCGTCGGGTGGCGACGCAGAGTCGAATGGGTTGCTATTGTTTCCTTGTACACACGCACACACGCACACACTCACTATCTCCAGAGTCCTAACAAGTTCACACTCCACTTCATTTCCCATACTATTGTTGCATTCATAACTCATGTTAAATAATAGGTTATGAGATGAACTATACCTTGACAAGCATTACAGGCAACCACAATTTTTTATTGGTTGGAGTTCACAAAGTTTCCACACCATTGAAATAGTAATCCTATCTCTTTAAAAGAATATGACAATCATTGGGTCCAAATGATCTCTTCATTGGAACCCAAAATTGATGTATCATTTAGAAATGTCCTTGTAATATCTCATGTCACAAAAGTAGTTCTTTTCATTCATATCAATATATGCCAATCCTTGATATACAATATTTTTGTTCTTATAATTCACCCCTTGTATGAAGGATGAGGATTTTGGAGATTTATTTTAGATCCTTGACTCTTTGTCACATTGTAAACACATCCACCCCTGGGTATTATGGAATCGAAACTATCATATTTGCAACAACTAGGACAAGGAAATGATAACTGAAGTTGCATAACCCAAAATTGTTCTTGCATTTGGATTGATTTTCAATGGTCAGTGTGACCCCACTATCACAACACATCATCTTTTTAGAGAAAATGTCAAATCCCCACTACATTGTGTACCAAATTGTCGCAATTGTTGGATAAATGTAAAGAATTGGTGTATCCCTTGTACTGATAAACTCCCCATTATAAAATGTTTATCAAATTTTGATTTCACAATAACCACAAAGGTGTCCCTTTAAGCAGTAAATTTCTCATGAACCTCCTTGGCATGTTTGAGGGTAGTGGTTACTATGGTACAAGAAGGTCAAAAAATGTGTACAAATAAATTGGCTACTAGTACTCTCTAGCCCCTAGCGCAACACATTCACACTCCTAACACTGGTGGGTGGAATGTGAATGCATTCTTTGTATCTATACCAAACCAAGCTCCCAAAATACATTAGATGACACAGGTTGGAAGAAAAACTTCCAAGCTCGGTCCAAGAAGGAAATACAAAATTTATGGTAAGCTTCAAATCCCCTACATGTGATGCCTTGAGAACTAATTTGTTTTATGAAGTAGTTCAGGGCATGGATGGGACCTTCTTGAATATTCCTGTGACTTTTTCCATCTCTCCAAGTGATCTGGATTAGATCATTAAATTATTTTTCTTCTATCTTGATGCTTTAAGAGTGGAAAAAGTTGGAGGAATCAACATGCAAGGCTAGTTTAGTGTTAGGTCATGGTTTGGAAAATTGGGGTCGAAAGCTTCCAAAGCCATTTTAAGGCATTGAATGGGATTTTTTATTGTTTTTGTGTTTGGAACTTCTGCACACACCCTTTATTGTGTTATAGACTCTGATACATTTCCAATGGTGTAAACCATGCCTCAATCAGAGCTTGCATGTGAAATTTATGCCTCTCGCAAGTTCATCTGCCTAGTTGACCGCCATGGTACAAGTGGATGCCATGTTAGACCTCCCTTACTCAAACATATGGGCTAGCCATGTGAGGAATTTTGAGAATATTCTAGAAGGTCCAAACCTTATCACTAATTGAGGTTTGAGGAAGTCTAATCCCTACCCCTATATGGCTATTGAGCTATGTTAAATATTGGGCCGCTAGGAGGAGAAGGGGTTCTATTATTTAGCATTGTATTTGTTCCATAGTTGATTAGAACACCTAGGAGTAGTATTTTGAGAGAATAATAGAGGAGGAGAGATTATATAGCATCCATACAAGACACAGTGTCAAAGACAACTCCACAAAGAGTGCCTCTTTCTTTGTACTTGCATTTGAAGAAAAGAGAGTAGATTGACCTCTCCTTCTAGATGGGTTTTCTCCCGTATTGGGTTTCCCAAGTTACATATTGTGTTTATTTTTGGATTGTGTTTGAGTATTTATTTTTTTCTCTATTTTTCACATTTTAGCTATTTCATACATTTTAAGTAGAAAACCAATAATTAAAGAATATGATATCTAAAGGAAGTTAACCTTCATAGTAAAGATTTCAGTATTTTATTGGATCTGTTGGGATGAACTGTCCAATGGAATATCCACACTAGTTTATGGATCACCAAATATACGTGATAGAAGTGAAAATTTTCTCGAGCCAACCATCCCTGTAATAGCTATGAAAGATGAAAGTTTCACATCTAAATTTATGTTATTAAGAATCAACCCTTGATCTTCAAGAGACCAATTGAATGACCCATCTATAATTTTCAAAGCATATACATGTCCCTTGGAAATCCTCTCAACAACATCTTCATTTTCCTCATCAATATGGGGATAGTTTTCAATTCAATAAAGAGAAACAACAACTTGTTCTGATACTGTGAGTAATTTATCTCGAAGGTTCTTAGAGAGTGAAAAAATTTGGAATTTCAATAAAAGCATGCCCTGGTGTAATTTTTGTATGAATAAGTAATCATGATCCAAATGATACAGAAAAAAAAATTACAAAATGTAATTACCATATCATAAAAACACTTATATCACCAGTGTGCATAACCCTCATTAGTCAAATGTGTTCTTTAGCATGTGCAACCTCAACCTTTATCTGAAACCATTCTTGATATGCCTACAACTTAATAATTTTCATGTTTCTTATTGCTTCATTAGTGACCCTCCTACGGTTATCCTTGAAAGACTGAAATACAATGCCTATGACATGTATTTATACCTCTTTTTAGAGGATATGATTATACAAATATCCATCACAATTACAATAGTAACCAGGCCAACCAACACAAGAAGTCGTGTCATTCCAAAGAGAATAAGAAAAATGCAATGGAAATATGAATCAACATTTCTCAAAGGTCATGAACACTTCCAACCATATGAGTCACTATATCCACATCAAGTTACATATAACTCACAATTTCCCCCATTCCATGGTTTTCCCTAGAAGAATTTGAAACAAACAAACACTTTTGGTAAATTTTAGAAATTAGTAATGTGCACACCAACAAGTTGAGTTTGTTACAAATAAAATTTTATCATTACCCAAATGCAACATCTATATCATTCTAGCGGTAGTAGTGTGATTATCCCATGGACCGAAGAAGGGCCATATAACACTTGCAATTTCACTATCACCGTGAAACCCAATTCCAACATTTGGTTTCATGTTCCTCATAGTATTGATGCAATGGATAAGGTAAAAATTGTTGAAATTCTTTGTGATTTGGTTGTATCAATTGTTTTAGAGGTGGTGGTTGAAAACATAGTGCAAGTAGTGATGAACAATCTAGCCAACAATGTGTCTTCCAGACAAATGTTGACGGAAGTTTCTCACATTTTTTGCTACTTAACAATGTTTACTAAGAGGAAATTAGTGTGGCTCAAACAACATACAAGAAGAGGTCTTTGATTATAATCTTACTTTTTTGGGTATGCCAAAGTTCAAATTTTTCATGCTTTTGCTTCTGACAATTATTATACTTCCAAGGTCAATGGAATGAAGAAGGATTATAATCATCATTATTGTAGTGGAAGTATTGCAAGGGATAAAAAAATACAAATGGGATACTACAAAGTCCTCAAAACTTTTCATTCCCCTTTTTTTATTTTCATGGCCTTGCCAAAGAGGTTGCATGTAGGTAAAATGTAAGTATTTTTCTGGTCTTATGTCTATCTATGTTAGTTTTTATAAATCATACTAATTAATTGTTTGACCTTTATTTTGTAGCTCATATATTGTTTCAAAGAAACCTTGTATTAGTTTTGCCTTGTTTTTTGTTTAGTTTCTTTGAACTTTATATTTTGATATTGTGAGGTCAACCCCTAGGTCCAAATCCATGACTAGATGATGTTGATATATGGGTGTGATGTTATATGAAATTATTGTTTTATGATGTGTGATTATGTTGATTATGCATGTTTTGATGATGAATGTTATTATGCATGCTTATACGTTAATATGTGTCATGTGATATATGTGAATTTAAATGTATCGTGTCAATGGTTTTGTCAACAATGATGCCTCATGACATGAATTATGGTGGTACTAGTTTTTATGCATACTTGATTGTGATATGTTTGATGTGATTATGATATATGTGATGTCATATGGCACGGATGTAGTGACTCATCAAAGCATGGTTTCTATTGATTTTGGTTATTCTATGATTTTTGTTGACATCCACTTTCAGTGAATGCAAGAATAACAAAGTTACGTAATGCTACTTGTGAAAGAATGGTATCAAATAATTGGTTGATAATTTCAGTGTCTAGTAATATTTGAGCAGAGTTGTCTTTAGTGAAATCTTTGTAAATATTTTCTAATTTACTTTATGAACATTCTTACCTTTTGAAGAATTTTCTTTTATGTTATTCTTCTCACCTTATTGGATTCTTGCATATTGTTTTTTTTTTGCACTGAAAATTCTAGTTTTGTATGGTCATTGATGCTACAATGGGAAGCATGCTAAAAAGAAATTTATTGTTTTGCCTTAAATTTTCTTAGAAGATAGATATTGATCTCAAGATAATTATTTTACTCTGTGGAAATTTTTGATTCAGTCTCTAAACAAATCCTTTTTGATGACCTCGTTATTTCTACCAAAAATAAAAAATTGTCAAATTCAATTGAAATTATGCATGGAGACCTTTTTTAATGATTCTAAAAACTTCTTGTGTTGTCAATTGTAAATACATATGGATTTTTTGTTGAAGGTGTAGATTAAGAAGAAACATTTTCTCCTATTGAAAATATTAACATGATCAAATTGTTAATTATAATTTGCAGTGCATTTGAGTTGGGGTCTACATCAAATCACGTTTCTTAGTACCTTTCTCAACGACATTCTTGAAGAAATCATCATGCAACAAGCAAATTTTTTTGTGAAAAGTGGCAAGGAGAATTATGTTTTTTGGATAAGAATGTGTGTATGGGTTGAAGAAGGCTCCCAAATCATGGTATTCTCTTATTGATGAATACTACAATTGCATGGATAACATTGAAAAATAAGGGATTGTAATAAAGATCTAGGTTATTTGTCCATTGTTACATCTGAAATTTTTTCTCTAAATCCATGCAGTGAGAACGACGTTTGGACTCCATTTGCATGAAAATGTTCAACACTTGTGAATGGAATGTTTAAACTAGTGCTAAAGCCATGTGCTCAAGCATTTAACATTTTGACAAGTATGACTTGGAAATCCAAGAGGTGAAATGGCACTCTAGGATTCTCTCATCATTAGGCCTAAGGGCTTATATCTACAAATATTAGAAAGTAAATAACAATATAAGTTCAGTACAGTTTTTTCTAGGTAATATATCTCGAGGAAAATCCTAGGGAACTTCTCCTCATTCTAAACATGGTAATGGTATCCAAGGTAAACCCCAAATTTTCCATGGCACAAGGCCATGTCAACAACTAGGCTCAAAGATATTACAACGATATACTCATTATGAGCTCAATATGTCACATATGGAAATATAACCTAGGTGGGGAGGATAATATTGCATCCCAAAATTGCTCAAACTTGACCTAACTGACAATAGTTGCATATAGTGTAATATAGGCCAAAATAAGCCATTTTAATTATTTAAAACAATTCAAATGGACACAAAATATAAGTACGGTGGTAAGGTTTTATTGGTTTTAGGATAATGAAGGAAAAAGTTTGGGAAATCAAGTTAGAAAAAGGAGAGAGGAGATTGTGTTGTAGGCATGTTTAAAACAGTAACAAGGAAAATTATAGGGATCCACACTAATATTGAAGCTTAGAAGATTTGACAAATCTTACTAATTCTAAAAATTCTAAGTATAAATGTTTAGCACTATTTAAAACACATTTCAAATTTCTAAGGATTTTATATCATTTCTAGAAAAAATTGGTGGTTTTTTGTATAAAATAATTTTATGTGATATAAATTGGGAGAGTTGTTTTTGCGTAATGATGGAAATTGGCATTGGTTTTTGAAAAAAATGGAAAATTAGCCAAATGATGAAACTTAGCCCCTAAAATTTTCCATGTGACGGATGACTTCAAGGAATTCTCTTGCATTGAACATTTCTCTAATATTGAAATAAATTTTGAACCCGAATGATTCACATAAGATGAATTTTTTGTTTTCGTTCATATAATCCAATTAATTTGTGTTATTCCAATACTTGTAAATACAATTGTGGGTGTAAAAACAAATTATTGAATTGTAGGTGTTGTTTTTAATAAATGGGTCTTTTGCATATTAAAACTATTTGATATCTTAGTAGTTTCTCTATACGAGGACGTTGTAAAATGATTTTAAATATGAATTAATTCATTTACCTTTATCTTTGATCAGAATTAATGTGTGTTGTTTCCAAGTGTTAATTTTTCTCAATGATAAGCATGATGGTGATAATGGGTTTTCTATGGAAGGGTAGGTTGAAAGGTTTTGTTTTCTAGGGTTGGGTATGGTTGGGTAGGGTAGGGAAAGGTAGGTCTTATAGGGTAGGGTGGGGTATTTCAATAAACATCCATAGGTGTGGTTGCAATTCAGAAATGTTGGAAACTGGTAAGGCAAGTCCATATGAGTGACAAACTGTGATAATAAATCACACATTAGAACCATATTTCAATCTATCCATAGAAAGGAGTTGCCTCCCACATATTTCAAAATGAAACATGTGTATTGGATAACAGGGAAAACTAGTAGGGTTAATAAAGATTCATGAGATATTTATCCCTTGAGATAATCCAATGTTGCATGGTTATCGAGTTGAATTGACAGTTTTAATTTAAATAAAATGTTTTTAATGCATGCAGATTTTGGAGCATGAGGACATAACCTGAGGTCTAAATTTAGATCTAAAAGATTGTCTTTTTTTTTTAACTGAAACAAAAGTTTGTATTCATTAAAATATGGTTGCATCGAAGCTAGCAGTAGTTACATTCAAAATATTCCATATATTGTTCCAAAACTAAACATAGCTCTAATATAACTACTGTTGGTGCAATTATTTGCATAATATATTACCAAACATAAATTATCAACCGGGATTCGTAATCAGTAGATTTGATGCACTATATGTGCTGATAACAAATAGGTTCCTATGTCTGATGAGTATAGCTCAATCAAGAAACAATTAATGACATAACACTCTTTTTCACACTTTTCAAATAACATTCTCCACTCATTTCAAAATTCAGAAAGCAAAACTTGCAAACAAAATCTTAACAATCATGCATCCAAAAGATCTTGCTTAGATAATAACTTGTCCATTTACAAGCTCATGAAATGGAAAGATGGACTTTGAATTAGTTATATGTAGCTTCTACTCTTAACAACAACTAGCAAGCAAATCTGGGCACACTTTAACAATACCACTCCAAACTTAGAAAATAAAATTGATAACAAAACTTCTCAAGCAAACAGTGAATCGAAAGGTTCTTTCTTAGGTGACAAATCTATTCATTAGAGGCTCATGAAATGAAGAGATGAACTCAGATCTTGATCCCTGTAGCAATTAAAACAACCAACACTCTACGTATGCTCAAAGGAAAACATCAATCAATGCTAGAGGAAATCACATGTGAAGGAAGACACTCCACTTTAGGCACATGTAAGGTGAGAGATGGAGGTCTTGATTGTGCATGTGTTTGCAAGGTGAAATCTGATTTAAATCTATGAAAGAAATATGAGTATGGTAGGATGCTCCATTACAGGTTCATGTATAGTGAAATATAGAGATCCAAACCTTTCTTAGACATGCAAAATGGAAACAACACTATAACATTAAATCTACCAAATGATTGTCTACACACACATACCAGAATAACAAATATTCACTCAAGAATCTATGTTGCACTCATAAATCCATATTACACTCCAAAAATGCTCATTCGCTCACTCACAATTGCCACACATCTTTATTGTATTTTGTCAAATGTTTACTGCAACAAAACAGAAATAAAGTTAGATGTTTATGATCAAAACAAAAATGATTTATCCACTCACAAACTAGAATTATATATACAGTAAATACAAAGAAGCTTACCTTGGTTGGGTCGGTGGGCCCTTACCATACCAACAAGGTAGCTTTAAAATAAACTTACATAATGAAAGGTCTGATAACATGCATCAATTCCATGAACTGCAATTTATATCATTACTTGAGAAAAACAGAAGTACAATCCACAGTCTTCAAGAATCAACCCTACAACATAACAATTCCTCTTTCTTCAAGAACTAATCTTGTAGAATAATAATTCCTCCCCACTCAAACCTATGAGCTCTTATTTATACATAAAATCCATGGAAGAATGGATGAAACTGAATCCCCAAGCTAAGAAAACAATTTTAGGATAAATCCCAAAAATCTGTGCTTTTTAACAATTTGGGCAGATTCGAGTTAGTCCCCCACCCATATCTCCCAAACCAATTCTAATTTTGAAAAACTTCCCATGCCTTACTCAATTTTTCATTTTCTGGACAAAACCCATATATTATAATTTCTAGATCTGATACCATGTGCATGGAAATCGAAGCGCAAGTTGGCAGTTTGAGTTTTTTGCTAATTTTGGCAGAATCATTCCCCCTGAGCTGGAGGTCCACACGTGTGATATGGGTGAATTCTGACCCACATTTCCGCATGAAAAAATCGCTCTGGACAAAACCCATGAGCCCAATTTTCTTCTAGAAACATTCAAAAATTCTGAATTATGTCTAGTATCAGATTAGCACAGGCTGGTATCGAAATAGGTGGAGCCTTGGTACCAGAATAGACTGGGTACTGGATCATGCTGCTTAAGAGTCAAAGTGATTAGGATCATACAAAATCAACCATTTTAATCGAATTAACTCAAGAAAATTAAACAAAACATGCCTTAATCATAAGTTACCTCTTATGCACATGAATAAGGTCATCAAGTGTATTTATGGAGGAGACAATCAATTAGATACACATAACATAGGTAGAATAGACTCAGATATAGGGTAATATAGGGCATTAGAAGTGTCAAAACTGAGACTCAACAACTACATAAACTCCAAAGCCTTCTCTATACAGGAATTCCAAGTATTTATGTTGTTGACTTGCTTGACAAATTTACCCAAAAAAATTACAACTCTAAAAAAAATATAGAGACATTTACGAAGGTACACTATCTTCATCTTCCTGCCCCTCAACTAAATGAGGGGAGCCTATTTCCTCAACCTCCATAGGATCATGATTATGACCCACAATTTTGTATTCCCTTAAATATGCTTGTAGTGGATTCTAGAAACCATGATTGTTGGATATGAGAGGGAGAGAGAATCCAAACATTGAGGGATAACTAGAGAATGGAGCCTATTGCATTCAAATTCTAAAGAGTTTATCTTTTGTTTATGGAGAATAAGGAGATTAATTATGTTGGTCATATTTGTGATACTATCCTACTCCAACTTTGATATTTTCGAGGAAATGTGCATGAGGGAAACTACTACTGACCTGTGTAATTTCTTCATGTTTGTGAAGAATTTGATGAATTTCCTTCCAATATGGGTTATCCATGTCTGATTCCAATGGACCTTGCATAGTGAAAATTAATGAAGTGATACCATTCTAAGAAATCCTTGGGAAGCGATTACCAAGTCCAATTTTATAAAAAGCTAACAAAAATAAAGGAATATGATCATGTCTAAACCAGTCCGGATCATAAGAAACACCAAGAGAAACTGATACTAGAAAAATAAATCGATATACTAATGGTTTCATAGCCTAAGTAGAAGATATTGATGGTGTTGAAGTTGCACCATAACCTGAAACCACCACCCATGAATGCACTTGCACAATTCCACCTAAACACACACTTATCTTGCACTAGAGTCCTTCACACTTCCTCAAGTCCTAACCAACCTCATTATCAAATAGCCCATTCCCAATCCACAATTTCCAGATCAAATATTCCACAACAAAATCCTTATCACTCATCTTTATCAATGATGTCTCACATATCAACAGAGGTTCATGCATGATGCATTGAATAGCCTAGGTATTACTCATACGAAGCTACTGTGCAAATTGCAGAGGCCACCTGTCGTCCTTCCCTCGATGCATCCAACTCTGACCTAAAATTGATTGCAATTTAATGGTAAGTATGAAAAATCATAAAGGTATGGGGTTAAGGTTTCACACCCTAGTTTTTATTAATGACCCAGGGATTAGGGAGGAGTCCACCTTGTCCTAGTGATCTTCCTTGCCATTGAGCTCTCTTTTTATGTGAAAAAATGTGACTTGATCGAATAGGGGAGAATTTTAGTTATCCTTGAAATGAGATTGATTTTTTTCCCCATCACTTCTTCATCTATCATGTCTTTGATAACCAACATATATTCCCCTGTAGTGATTAATTCTTTGAAACCTTCTTCCTTTGCAATGCACAAACCCCTCCACAATGAATAGGCCTTGTCAATATTTTTTGAAACATTTCCAAGCTCGCAAGTGTAATAAACAATCATATTTCCTTTGGGATCACAAAGAGTCCCCCTCACACCTGCCACCCCTTCGTTGTTCTTGGAAGCACCATCAAAGAAAAGAGTGTTCAAATGCTTTTTCATCCTCTAGGACAAAAAATCAGAAGGGTGTTTTCTAATCATACAATGAGGAAGGGAGATCACTCTCTCTTTTCTATTAGAGATTCCAACATGATCCAATTTGAATTTCAATAGCCAAGCTTTTTTCAAATTGTCTAGCACTTGATCCTATGTTTTAATTATTGTTTGCAAATGCTCAAAGAGAAGATAAATAACATTTAAAGTAGTTTGTATTGGTTGGAACCTTCCATTATTGAAATTTCATTTATTTCAAGCAAGCCAAATTTTCCAACAAAGGAACTTCAACAATGCTTCCCAGACCCTCTTGAAAATTGGTTTCTACTTAAATATATCTTTGTACATAATACCCCATTACGTAAAAAACTCCTTGTAGGATTGTGTCCAGTACCCAATTTGATGAGATATACATGCCAATGCACCAAGATCCAGGATCCAACAGAAAATATTGATCTTAAGTGACCCATCATTGTTCCAAATATTCTTCCAAAGTATTTAACACTGATGTAGATTTGTTTCCTCCAACATGAGATGATATCCATCACTCACTAAGAAGAGGCATCCCCCCATCCCCTTCTATCTTTCTTGAATCTGTTCCATGGAGCACAACTCGACAACGTCTAAGATAAGGAGTGGGAAAGAGGAATTAGAGGTTCTTTAGGGAATCCAAATCTCCATCCTAACCAATTTCTAGAAACCTCATCCCATTCAGAAATGTCACTGAGGGAATGGATATATTTATTATACATCCATGCTTGAAGAGGAACAATATCCTCTTAGGTAGACATCTTCTTCCTTCCATATATGTTATCCTCCCAAATTTTAACATATTTTTCCCAATCCCATGGATCTAAGTGAGCTTCTCTTGAATAACTGGGATGGCAGGATTTATGTGCTTGAGAATGGGAGAGCCTTTTAGTTCCTTGAGTGTGAGTTATATATATATATTTGTATTGTTCCTATGAAGTATTCCCTCCACAAAACCTTCATCCACTAGGTTGGTTTACCAATGATCATCCTCCAAGGCAATTTCCCCCCATTGCCACTTTCATCATTGTCGGGTCTCTAATTCCTAGTTTACCTCTATATTTTGGATTCTTGATCGCTTTCTAGTTGATGAGATGATATTTCCTTTAATTATTCCCCCTATCCATAGGAATTTCCAAATGTTCATCGAAATTTGGCTCATGATGATTCATGGAGTCAGTAGAGTTGAACATTGGTAGAGTGGCAAGGCCGAGAGGATGGCCTTGATGAGAACAACACTTCCAATGGGGTTGAGCCACTGGGAACCCCATTGCACAATTTTGAGCTTAATATTTTCCACAATATTGTTCCAAGCCTACAAAGTGGTGCTTCTCAAGGATATTGGGATCCCAAGATATCAAAATGGAGACCATTTTTTTGCAAGGGGAAGCTGGAAGAGTCTAGATATCGAATGCATCACCTATGAGTTAGAATTCCATCCATATATTTGACACTTACTTCTATTGACTTCTGCTCTAGAGGCATCCAAGAAAGAGTCCAAAACATGATTGAAAATTGAAGCAATGGTTAGATAGGATCCACCAACCAACAATGTATCATCAGGGAATTATGAATGGTTAACACTTTTTATGCCTCTAACAATCCAAATTCTTGGAAGATTACTAGTGGCCCTTTCAAATTCCACTTGCTGCTGAGTGAGTCATCCATAATGATAAATAAAAGGGGGGACATAGGGAAACCTTTCCACAATCCCCTACTTCTTTGAAAGAAGGATGTGGTTCAACCATTAATGAGAGGGTTTGTCCACGAGAATGAGTTGACGCAAGAAGCTATCCACTGAAAAAAGGTAGAGAAGAAACCAAACATATACAGTACCTTAAATAGGAATGAGTTCCTGACACGATCAAAGGAATTGTCCATATCCAACTTAATAATCATACCTTCCTCCCTTACTCCTAGGTTGGATTGAATGGATTCCTTTACTAGAAAATTTTTGTTAATGATCTAACTATTATGCATAAAACCTCCTTGGTTACTAGAAAAAAAATTCTAAGACGGACAAAAATAATATTGGTCAAAATTTTATATGAGTTACAAAGGGAGATGGACCTAAATCTTGCAAAAGAAGAGGGATTTTCTTCTTTGGGAATTAGAGCCAAGAATGAGGAGTTCATATTTCCAACTAGTTTACATAAGCTATGATCATATTGCATAATTATTCTTAAGTCATGTTTAATAAGATCCTGGAAATTATATCTAAAAAAAGGATATGGAAAAGTCATCAGCACCCGGGGCTTTGCCTAGCTCTAAGGTCCAAGTCACAAACTTGATTTATGCTCATCGATGGGCCGAACCAATTCTTGATTTTCTTCACTTAATATTATTTTTGAGATGTGCTCCAACCTCTCTTCAACCTTCCTATAAACGGATTCATTTTGTTGAGAGTAGAGAGAACTATCATTTGAATGCCTCCTTAATGGCTTCAAAATCAAACATTTTAGAGCCATCCTTCAAGAAAATTTACTTCATGTTGTTCCTTGATAAACTATCCCTTGCTTTCTTATGGAAGAAATTGGTGTTCATGTCTCCTACCTTGAGCCAAAGCCTCCAAGATTTGAGGTGACAATGCTCTTCCTCTTTCCTCATTACCCAGTGGAGCTAATTTTTTATCATAACTTCCTCCTCCTATATTTGCAGCATAATATATTCTCTTTCCATTTTTTATTGCAACTCTTCAAGATTGGAGTGCATATTTTCTTTTTCAACAAAGGGTGACGAGAAAGACTCTTTTTCCCATTCCTTTAAGGATTTTTTACTATCTTGAGTTTATGCTCCCATATATACAATGGAGTTCAATGTATCCAAGTGTCCCAAGGTTGGTGAATTCTATCAGCGACATCCTGAGAATTGAGCCAAAGTGGATCAAATATAAAGGCTAAAGGACCATAGTCAGGGACTTTTGAAAATGGAGTGATATAGGATTATGGTATGAAGTAATATTTGGAAAATTCTTGGATTTAAAAGTTTGATCTTGCATTAGGAGACTATTATGAACCATAAATATGTCAATTCAGGTTGCAATATGACTGAGGCCTGATCCTTTGTTGGTCCAAGTATACTTTCCTTTAATGGGTTTGATATCCAATAGATCCCAATCCACATTCAACTTCTTCTAAAATGGATCTCTGACAAAGATTCCTCCCCTTTTCTCTGAGCTATGTATGATGGCATTAAAATCACCAACAATAATGCAATACATTGAGAATTCTAGTCTCCTAGAGTAGGAGTATCATTTGACTTTATAATTTGATTAGATATTTGACTACAACTGCTTATGGGTTGCTGCCTAACCCCTACAATTCCATGGGACTAAAATCATCATTTCAATAAAAATTTAATGGAACCCCCTTTATAGGGTGCAATATTTCCTGCAGCTTTTGGAGGTTTGGAACCCCCTCCAACCATTTTCAAAAGGGTTTATTGAGATCCCATCATAATGTTTTTGTTTTATTTCTCCTCCCTCAAGGTGAAAGCTACCTCTCTCCCTAAATTGTGTTGCATTTTCTCCCTTGAAGCCTTGACACCTAGCTCCTCTTCCATTGAGGTATCGATCTCTACTTCCTTGAAATTTTCCACTTCTTCCACGCCCACAAATGGTTTTTCCATTTCTTCCACGCCCATAGAGGGTTTTTCCTCAATCGTTTGTGGATATGTCTCTAATATTTTACCAAAATATTCCTAAGGTTATTCCAACTTCTCCTCGACTCTTTATTAATGAATATATTCAAGGCTTTGGACCAAAGGAGTCTCGCTAGAAGTTGCATATCTCTTAGATTCTTGTAAAAAAAATTGTTGTGGCTAATTTGAAGGTTCTAAATATTATTGGGTGAGGGAACCAAAGCTATTATTTTTAAGAAAGGCATCAACACTCCTTGAGGTGGCTAGTGATCTGCGAGTGTTTGAAGAATATCCCTTTACAAAAATGGAACCCCCTGAAGTTTTTTGTAACGCCTCGTTGTTACGACTACAAGCGACTCGACGCAATTTTTTTTTTTATTATTATTTAAACGGGAAGGCAACAAAAACAACAGTTAAAAACACAACATGATGATGAACACAATGCACACAGATCAGGCAACAAACAACAACGAGTTAGCATACTAGAACACCATGCAACTGGACGAAACATGCGACACAAGGACAATAAAAACAACTACCCGCCCAACACAAGAAAGACAACGCCTACAATCTAAAGGACAACATTCACAATCCCGACACAACAACCTCGACGACCAGTAACTAGAAACCTCTACGACACGCAAAACCCAACGCATTAAAGCGTTACAAAACCAAGTACCAACATCAATTACAACGAACAAACACCCACATCGGGAAGCACAGACTCTTGCCAGGTTATCATTCGCCTCTATCCATCAGGGCTCACAATGATCCCCTCATCAGGAATCATGTCGTCACCAGGCGATAGGCATGACAGTAACCCTGGTGCAACATAACATACCTATACCAATAAACCAAGAAAAATCCAACGTGCTAGGAGACTGAATTAACTGACAAGAAGACTATACCCATGCACCCAAGCAACAAGTCAACAAGACACAAGATGACATCACTCAAATTAAATTGCGCAAGATATTAATTGACTTTGCCAACAAACCATAAACCATTATCTGTTAAGCATGATGTCTAAGTGTGAAGGAGTGAACTATTATAAAAGTTACTATTATCATACATGTGACCATAAATGTGAACATAAATGTGAACATAAATGTGAACTATTATAAATGTTACTATTATCATAAATGTGACCATAAATGTGAACTATCGTAAATGTTATAATCAATGTGAACTATTATATCTAACAATGATATCGTTGTCCCATAATAATATTTTGGTCCATTAATATTCGTTGTCTATACAAAATAGAAGTTAATAATGATATTATTAACACTAATGATATATAATAATGACATTGTTGTCTAAATTTAGTGTTATCCCTTAATGAGATCATTGTCTAACAAAATAATTAACAATTAAAAGGGAAATTAACAAGGAATTAGATTATGTATCGTTGTAATGAATATTTATTGTATTAACACGTTGTTTATTGAATATTTACTGTCATACAACATATTTAAAATGAGATGTATAAAGTTGTTGTCATTCAAACATATGTATTCGTTGTCTAAGAAATATTGAATATTATTGTATCCAGTCCATTCCGAAATCTCTAATTAACAAATATAATATCTAAACCCAATAAAGTCATTGCCTATGAGTACATTATGTGGCAGTCTATTAATATATGACATGTTGTCTATCCAAATATGGTGTTGTTGTCTATTCGAAAGATATGGTGTCGCAGACTAGTAAATGCATGATATTGTGAAGTTAATTACGATATTCAACTCGTTGTCAGACACAACATTGATTACAACATTGTCTTTTACCTATTAAAAATGTTGTCATTTACATGTAAACGTTGTCTATCATAAATAAAAACATTGACAATCATTCCACTGACTACGCAAATTAAAATTTATGTTACCAATGCGATGAGATAGCAGGTAAGGGACAATAATATCCATAGCCATAATGTTGTGTAAACCAGGGTGAAAATAGCTATGTACAATGCCAGGGCGCTACCTGTGCTGGGAAAATCACCATGAGATTCATTGTGTAATTACATTTCAAGAGAATTTAAACTCTATAAAAATTTCCATCTCAACCAGGCAGTTTAGCAGTGTAGTTATATTGAAAAGGGGATTTAAAACTCAATCAAAAATTCATCTCTGCCAGGCAAAATCACTATCAATATTTGCTGTAAAGAAATGGGAATTATGTAACAATGTAGACACATCCAAAAATGAAGACATGTCATTAAAAATGTAGAGATTATTGAGGCGATTCGTTGGGAGAAATAAATAAACAAAAACGAAGAGGTAATATTAAAAACGCAGAGATTATTAAGGTTGTTCATAGGGAAAAGTAAATAAACCAATACGCAGAGGTGATCTTATAATATTTACTTATTCGTCGAAAATTTAACTGAACTCTATGGCACCTAAGAGGTCCATGTTTAAGGAATTCGTCAAAATGACTGTGTAACTCTGAGAGATCGGGCTCTCTTCACGGACAAGATGAAAAGATATTTCTATTGTCTATTTTGAGATCTACATTCTTAAGATAACTATCCATTAATACTTGTTTCCATTCAATCGTGATTCAGATAAACAACACCACTGCCTAGAAGATCCAAGGTGCAACAAGGGTCCACAAACAATAACTGGAATGACAGTTCTTTTATGCAATATCCATTTGAAAAAGGGAGCAGCAAAGACTTGGTTGGAATTTTAAATTATAAGGCCTCCACAAGTCCAGAGAAGTAACGACACTGGAAATAGATGGAATCAAAACAGATATTTATAAATATAGATTTAGGAAACCCTTATACATTCAAAACTAGTTAAGTGATGATATACTTCTTTCAGTTAAGTTAATGGTGTATACAAGTAATCCCTTGAAAAACTAAGTTAATCCCTTGAAAAAAGGGAGAAGAAAAGAAAAACATTCAAGGAGGCGGAGATACTCGTTCACAAGGAAGGTGCAAAGATTAGAGATTATTCATAAGAGAAAAGAACAGAGATAAGTAAAGGATAGACAGTTGGGCGAAATTTGTCCTTCACTTATTATCCATGCATAGGAAAGTAGGTCATTTGAATATATATGTATTTAAACACTGGAGTGATGACTGTCGATTCGGCTCCTGGTCGATTGCTCAGGCACGGACTAATAACTTAAGGGATAAGGGACAACGGATAACAACTCAATTTTTTTTCGTATTAATCTATAAAAACAAACACAGAGAAGTCATTGCAATCATAGGTTGGGTTATCCATGGGAAATCAATTCAGAATACAACGAGCAAGGGGGTATTACAAATACCGTAGGAAAGCAGGTGAAAGAAAGCTCATGGCAATGAAATCTTCAACCGAGCACATAAAAATAACATGTGTAAATTAGATTTCATTGCAAGTAACAACTTTAACATGCATACCTTAGCCAAACATGAATGCTCCGAAGTTGTTGTCTCATACGCGCTCTGTCTAGCTCCCGCTTGCCAACCGATGTGACATCACCGGTACCTCCCAGCCATCGTTAGGGGTACTCTTATTCCCCCTGAGCCCCCCGAGCCGCAAATGGGCCACACACACAATATTAGAGAATGATATCACCCAACTCGCCTCGCAAGGTCAAGCTACCACTCGCTACCTGAGCTGGGTATCCCAACTCCCACAAGAGAAAGTTCAGTCAACGTAAAATTCAACAGTGTAACGTTACGCAAAAAGATGGGATCCATACTCCTCCTCCTCCATCCTTTTTATAGAATATTTTAAGTAATAAATTTCCCAAATTCTCATTAAATTCCTTTTTCAATTAATTAATTTCGAGAAAACCTCTCCTGTACACATGTCACCCATCCCCTAGTTGCACCAGAAAATCAATTTTATTAATTAATTAAATATTCATATTTCCCTCACCCACCTAAAAGCATTCCTAAAAACGCTCCTTGGTGTCCCAATATTCCCTTACAAAACTTAAATGACTTATGCCTTACTTAATTCCTAGTTGAGTTCATAAATAGCAAGTTCCCAAGGCAAGATTCCTTACTAAGTTATACATTCAACTTTTTCTTTACGTTTCCCCTTTTTCTTTAAGTTTCCTATTTCTTTTAAGTTTCCCTCTTTTTCCTTTTTAACTAAATTTTTTTTAGCAAGTGTAGATAAAACAACCATTTACGCCTTTTCCTCTTTAATTAAAAATTAATTTAACAAGTGTAGATAAAACAACCATTTCCCTTTTTAAAATTTTAATCCTCCATTATAATTTTGACTTTAATAAATAATTTTGAATTTCACACCCCCCTTCTTCTTACATGTTTATATATTATTATTATTTTGACCACATGTTCTACTTAGACCTAATTTTTAATTTCACTAGGTTGGGCAACATTTTTATTAGGGAAAATTGTTTTTAAATCTTACTTATCACATCATTCATTTTAAGGTCGACTAGGTTTATTTACTTACTAGTTAAAATCACGACGTGCCCTTCAGGCTGCACTAGGTGCTCCAAGGGTGCCACTCGCCTCTTTCTATTTTCCTTGCACAACGTGCCCGTCAAGATGCACTACATGTTCCAAGGGTGCCACTCGCCTCTTGATTGACTTTGGTAGACATCAAACCCCTGGATTCAATACTCCACTAGGTGATCTTGTGGGAGACTAAGGGCCTCTAAGGAATAAGGTCCCTACCTTATTGTGTGCCCCTTAGAATAATCATGAGCGAATGTCACAGTCTTCCCCCATGTCATCGTGGGTCTTCTCGAACTAGGTAATCATTAACCTATAGTTCGAGCCACGACAGGAGAGCTAGTAGGTTGTGGTAGGGTTGCTGCCACACCTCTCCCTCAAAGTCTCTGGTTGTCCTGCGTGACCCCTCTACTCCACATGTGAGTATGGTCGGCAAGTTATTGTCAACCTGCATCCATCAATGAATCATGTCAGTAATAATAATCAATCATCATAACATCTAATCATATGTACATATGTCACATCAACAACATTCAAACCCAAGAATCCACTCCCTGACTCGATTTGGAGTCCAAGGGGTATCATCGATGCCTCTACATCCTCAATGTCCAAAGTCCTGCACACTCAGGAGAACCCAGTCAATAGCACCTATATATGTAAATACAACAAAATAACATATCATCAAATCCATCATATCTCATAATCATAATCAAAACGACCAATAGTATAATAACCTGGATCACTTGCAAGCAAGTGTCCTCAAAGAATAAGTTTGCTCAGGGCACGCAAGAGAGGGATGTTACATTTTTCTCGTGTATGAGGAAGCTTTTCTCATGGATGAGGACGTCCAATACCATGACAAATCCTAGTATATGGCTCCCAGGGGGTTAATAGTAGAACCCAATTTCCTTGTCACGGATTTCCATTGCTTTTCTTTCCTTGAGGTAAGGGGCTATTGGTTTTCTGATTTTTTGCAATTTTTAGTGAAATGGTCATACTCATGGTAGGATTTACACTTAAAGGGAATTTTTTCATAGTTGAGTTGTTGAATATGCTACCAATTTCATAGTGATATCAAGATCGCTTCTGTGAGACCTTTTTCCAGGTTGACCTTGACACATATCCTAGCATAGGAGAACATGTTTTCCTTTGGCTCCACCCTATCTATGTATTTTCCCAGAGTGTTATTGATGCAATGAAGGGCATCATCACTCCAATAATGGATTGGAATATATAGGAGGTGATGTTATAACCCTAGAGGTTTCCCCAGTATGGTCGTCAGTTCTTCTAGTGAGAAAAACCCCCCGATGGCTACACTAGGGTTTACAATGTAGGAAGATAAATAACCATTTAAAAGTATCCTACTTCTCTAACTACCCCAAACATACCCCAGAATCATGTAAGAAAATAAAAATGAGAAGGATCAGGTAATTGTACCTTTACTCCGCACTCGATGATGATCCTCTAGCACTTGAAGGCTTCGCTGACTGCAAACCTCCTCCCAAGGCTGGCCTACATTCAAAGACAAACAAGAAACCTACAAGCATATATTTCATACATAAATAAGGGTTAGATGTTAGAATAAAAACATAAAACAAATGCAAACATTTGACACATCATGTTTTGGGACAGGAAAAGTACTTATTTTATTGATAATACAATGATCACTTACAACCAAAATTGGCTACTGCTCCACGAACCTGGTCCGGGCTCCTCTTTACCAAGCTCCAAGTGCACCTCCAATAATATTCTCCTCTCAACCTTCTTCTTGGGAAGTATAATTGGTTTATGATGGAGGAAGGAAGGAATATGGGGGAATTCTCACAAAAGGGTTGCAAATACTTGGGGCAAGGAGGGGATGTGAAACAAGTAGAGTTTCATTGTTCTTATGTCTATATATGGAATGAGACCCCAACACCTCCTTTTATATGGGAAAATGATGGTTATTCGGTTGGGTGATGGGATATAGGCAGTGAATTAGTTGGGAAACTACCCAATAACCTGTAATCTCAATGAATTCCTTGCAACTTTTTATTTTTTGCAACTTTTGCAAGTATACGCGGGTTGTGGTGGTGCAGCATGCCTATGCACACGAGCTATAGTGGTGTAGAAAGCGTATGTACATGGGAAGTAGTGGAGCAGGGCACCTACATCTTCAAAAAATTGGTTTTTTAAAAGAGCAACTCAATGATGGCTTGGCAAAAAATGCAAGTAAGAGAGCCAAATGTCAAGTATGCATATGTAGAACAATTTAGGGTTATAACAAATGCCCCCTAATGTGTGAGGTCATAAGAGCATATGATGGTCGAAATAAATTACAAAATCTTCAAAGAAAAGCATATATGTGGTTGGATCAGCTCAAGAATGTTAAGAACATTGATGAGAAAAGGATTTCATGGAGGCAGTTCAAAGAGTATTTTCAGAATAAATACTTTCCATAAAAATATCATGACAAGAATATGTAAGTGTTATTTGAACTCAAACTCAAAAGAATGAAAATGGATAAGTATGAGAGGAGATTCCTTGAATTTTTGAGGTATGTTTGCTTCATAAAGGATGAGAAGGTAAAAATCCAAATATTTTTGAGTGGGATACCTTATTTCTATATTGATAAAATTCATTTTGATGAGCCCAAGACTTTGGAAGAAGCCATAAAAAAATATAAGTATCTTTTTGAAAAGAGAAAAGGAAGAATTTTTTTTCAAAAGGCTTGGGATGATAAGAAGAAAGGAAAGATGGAGCAAAGAAACAAAGGGTATAAACCACCATTTTTTAGAAACAATTTTCAAGGACAATTAGCACAAATTAAGCCTAGGATGATAAAATCTTTGGGGAAAAGGCCAAGACAATAGTCCATAAAATGTTATAGATGTGAGGGAGACCACCTGTATAGAGATTTCCCTCAAAAAGGAGAAAGGATGAGGATTTTTCACAATATCCAGGAGGCTAAGATAGTTGGACATGGGCAAAAGCATGCCAAGGATTTAAGTAGCCTTGGACAATAGGCAAGTGGAATACCAATATCCCATGACTGAAGTAGAAGGTAAGATTCATAATCATCCCATGGCCATTTTAATTAATTATGGAGCTAGCCATAGTTACATATATCCTAATATCGTTGAGATATTTCATTTGCAAAGAAGAAAACATGGGAAATATTGATTGTTTTAGCTAGCCACGAGAGCTAAAAGAAAGATCAATGAGTTGATTAAGGATTTTCCAATCGACATGAATGGACTCAGTACAAAGGAAGATTTGAATGTCATACATTTGTGTTCATATGATTGTTTAATTGGTATGGATTGGTTGGACAAGCATCATGTTGTTCTATATTTCTACAACAAGGTATTCACTTTTCTTGATGAGAAATGACACAAGGAAAAGTTTAGGGGATTCCAAGACATGTATCTATAAGAGAAATTTCATCCATGCAGTTGAAAAATAATTTCAGGAAAGGATGCCAAGTATATGAAACCCATGTTGAAGAGGAAACTAAGGAAAAAATTCCAAGTATTGAAGACCATCCAATATTAAAAGATTTTGTGGATGTATTTGGGGAGATACAATGGTTTCCACCAAAGAGAGACATTGATTTCTCCATTAATTTGGTGCCAAGTGTTGCCCTGGTGTCCAAGACTCCTTATAGGATGAGCACACTAGAGTTGAAGGAATTACAAATGCATGTTGAAGAACTTTTGAAGAAGGGGTATATATACCCAAGTGTTTCACCTTGGGGTGCCCTATTCCTTTTTTTGAAGAAGAAGGATGGAACCTTAAGACCGTGCATTGATTTTAGACAGCTGAATAAAGTTACCATAAAGAAAAAATATAATTTTCCAAGGATTGATTATCTATTTGATAAGCTAAAAGTTGCAAATATATTTTCTAAGATTGACTTGAGGTCGGGCTATCATTAGTTTAGAATCGAAGAGGAGGATATCAGGAAGACATCATTCAAGACAAGATATGGACTTTATGAGTTTGTGGTGGTGTCATTTGGGCTATAAAATGCACCTGATGTCTTCATATGTCTAATGAATGGAGTGTTCATAGAATATATGGATAGGTTTGTGAATGTTTTCTTGGATGATATACTCATTTACTCGAAGACATAGGAGGAGCATGAGAAACACTTAAGGATGGCGCTACAGGTATTGAGGGAGCATCAATTGCATGCCAAGTTAAGAAAGTGCACTTTATGTCAAAGGAAGATCCATTATTTATTATTTCAAAGGAAGGGATAAAAGCTGTCCTCATAATATAGAATCCATTAGAGAATGGTCGGCACCAAACAATGTTATAGAGATCATATCATTCATGGGACTTGCAGGTTATTATAGAATATTCATTGAAGGGTTTTCAAAGATTGCAAACCCAATTACTTATTTTCAAAAGAAGGGTGTGAAGTTTGAATGGACCTCTGAATGTGTAGAAAACTTTCAACACTTGACGAATATATTCACAAGTGCATCGATCTTGAAGATTATTGATCCATAAGAGAATTTAATTGTGTGCACTAATGTATTCAAGGAAGGGTTTGGTGGATTCCTTACACAAAATAAGCATGTGGTATGTTATGAGTTAAGGAAGTTAAAATAACGTGAGAGGAACTATCCCACAAGTGACTTATAGTTGGAAGCCATAGTTCATGCCTTAAATATGTGGAGGAATTATCTTATGGGAAAAATATTTGAGTTGAGGAAGGACCATAGTGGTCTGAAATATTTATGTGGACAACCACCATTGAATGCTAGACAAGTTAAATGGTTGGAATTCCTTAGTGAATATGACTTTGTGATAAATCATATCAAAGGAAATGGAAATAAATTAGCTAATTCACTCAGCAAGAGAGTGCATGAGATGCATGTTATATCCATTATCATGTATAGGTTTGATTTAAAAGAAATAATTTTAGAGGCCGCAAATTTAGATCAGTATTATTTGCAAGTAAAAGAAGCATTACAACAAGGTAATTTTCAGAAGAAATTTAAAGATTATGAGTTGAAAGAGGATGGATTCCTCGTGTATAGGGGTAAGGTATGTGCCAAAATCCAAAGAGCTAAAAAATATAGTTCTTAGAGAAATGCACATTGTGCCTTATGTTGGGTACCCAGGATATCATAAAACAATTGTAGTTGTAAGGGGCAAATACTTTTGGCTAGGAATGAAGAAAGAGGTGGTTGATTACATAAACAGATTTCTAGAGTGCCAAAAGGTAAAGGTTGAGCATAGACACCCAACTATATTGCTACATCGATTTCCCATTCCTTAGTGGAAGTGGGAAGTTTTTATGATTGATTTCATTATTAAAATTCTCAGGACTGTAAAATAACATTATTTCATCATGGTAGTGGTGGATAAATTAACTAAGGCTTCCCATTTTATTCATGTGAAGCTAACTCACAAGGCAGCCAACATTGCATAAATTTATATGAAAGAAATTGTCGGGCTACATGGTGTTCCGAAGGAAATTGTTTCTAACGGAGATCCCAAGTTCACATCAAAATTCTAGAAGGGGTTGTTTAAGGGATTTGGGGCTAATCTAAATTTCAATACATCATATCACCCAGAGTTAGATGGGAAAATAGAGAGGACTAGTAAGCTAATTGAAGATATGTTGAGAATGTATGTAATGGACCAGCCTTCCAAGTGGGAAGATTATTTTCACTTGGTTGAATTCACTTACAATAATGGGTACTAGGAATCCTTGAAGATGATCCCATTTGAAGCCTTGTATGGTAGAAAATTCAACATGCCTGTGAGCTAGGATTACCCAACAGGCAGAGTAGTTATTGGGCCAAAATTGTTAAGGGAGATGGAAGAATAGATGGTAAAGATTAGGAAGAGTTTAAGGTCACACAGGACAGGAAAAAGAGTTATGCAAATAAAATTAGGACATACAGGGAATTCAAAGTGGGAAAGCATGTGTTTTTAAAAGTAAATGCTAAAAGGAGCTTGCTAAGATTGGGAAGCTGCCCAAACTTGGCAGTGAGATATTGTTGTTCATTTGAAGTTTTAGAGAAATAGGCCCACTTGCATACATGCTTGCATTACCTACATCCATGAGAAATCATAATGTGTTTATTATGTCTTTATTGAAGAAATATCTGTTTGATCCTAACCACGTGATTGATTGGAATGTGATCCAGGTGGAGCACGAAGGGGACTTTCAGTTGGAACCAATGTGCATCCTAGACCAGAAATTCATAGTGCTCAGGAACAAATCCATTGGCCTAGTAAAGGTCTAGTGGACCTGCTATGATCCTGAAGATGCTATGTGTGAGCATGAGGAGACCATGCAAGAGGAGTACTAGAAACTTTTTGGAAATTTCGAAGAAACTTGAATGTCCATTTGTATATAAGTATGAAGGCTCCATTTTAAAAGTAGAAATTCCTAGAGCCACATCTCAGAGACTTCTTGTCTGACCTGTTTTGGATCCCTGAAAAAGGAGTGATAACCCAGGGGGTACAATGCAAAGAAGGGAATACACTTCCTTGGGTTATACCAGTTGCGAGGAATGAGAGATTGATGGTTGGAATTGTTGCAGAAGTTGTGAACTTGCATAAGTTACAAGTACTATGATGTAAAATTTTGTACATGTATATTGGTATGGTGTTGTGCACCGAGGATAGTGAAAATTATAGGGGGATCTGAATGTAACATCGTCTACTTTTAATCCCCAGTTTATGATGTATAATGTAAATATGATATATGGTTGTGAGACAAGTGATGTAATATGTAAACATTGTATATAAATAATAATAATAAAATAAAATGTAATGTTGGCTACAAATGGACATGAACAAAGTCAATAGGAATAAGTTTCCATGAGAGAGGGGGGTCTAAGGGGTGTAAGGGGGAATTACTCATGTGTCTTAAATCCCATTCCAGTTCCTAATATTATTATTTTTGTGAGAACCTTCTATTTTCCTTTTGAGTGTATCAAAGCCCTAATCATTGAATACATGTAAGAGGGTTTGGTGAAAAGTCACTTCATGTAGTTATTGAGAGCATGGGGCTAAGTACAATTAACATTGGGGAATGTGAGAGTCAACATGCTTGGGTAAAAATCAAAATTTGAATGGGTATTGTAGGCGGTTTTTACATGCATATTTTGGGACAACAAGAGGGTGTTGAGTGTTGAAACTTGAAGACATCTATAGTGAGTTTTGTGGGAAAATTGTTGGAGTTGTAATTGCATGAAGAAGAAGGTTGTTAGGCTTGTAGAGTGAGATTGTTGTGTAGAGAAAATGATTTTTTGCTGAGAATTTCTTGTTTCAGTTGTAAGTCCCTAGAGTCCCCAACAAGAGAGATTCCTAGCCAACTTGTGATGAAACCTTGGAGGGAACCAGGATAGTCTGCGGGACTATGTAGTAAATAAGGGGATCTCATTCCTTGGTTTTTGTAGGTTGTGGGGAAGAGAGTTGGTGGATTGGTATGGATAAAGGAAACTAGCTTATTGTGAGTGGACAGTAGACACCCTTTCTTGTGGATTTATATCCCCGGCTCGGGGGTGACTAGTTGTTGATATTTGGAGAAAGAATTCTATGCTTGGGTGAAATGTCCATCCTCTATAGTTGGTTGCACATTTGATTAAAAACATAAGATTTTTATTTGTGTTTAGAATTTTTATTTATGGGTTTAAATTGGTGTGCATAAGCTATGTGTTCTTGACTAGTTATATAATGATATGTGTATGTTAATTAGATACAAATCATGTTTATTGAAATTATTATTAGATGCATGAATGTTTTAGCATGTTGCATGCATTTTAATTTAATGGTATCAAAAATATTTTATGGGTTAGTAGCGGGGTGCTACAATTTTGGTATGTGGCTCCCAGGTTAACAGTAGAACCCAATTTCCTTGTCATTTATTTCCATTGTTCTTCTTTCCCCGAGGTAGGGTGCTATTTGTTTTCTAATTTTTTACATTTTTTAGCGAAGTGCCCATACTCATGGCAAGATTCACACTTAAAGGGAACTTGTTCATAGTTGATTTGTTGACTATGCTACGAGTTGTATATAGAAATATCAATATCGCTTATGGGAGACATTTTTCCAGGTCGACCTTCACAGAGATCCTAACACAAGAGAACATGTTTTCCTTTGGCTCCACCATATCTATGTATTTTCCTAGATTGTTACCGATGAAATGAAGGGTGTCATCACTCCAAGAATGGAGTGGAAGATGTGGGAAGCGCACCCAAACTGGAACAATTGAAGGAACACCATTCTCTATATTGTAATCAAGGAACCATATGTTCAAATACATTCTCATGGCACCCCAAAAATACAGTCCACTGCAGAAGATCAAGTCTTGATCTTCCTTTAGTTCAAAAAGAAAGGCTTAGAATCCTCTCCCACTGAATAAATGATTCAGGTATCCCTTGATATGAGGCTTCCAAAATTTCTGAATCCAAGTGGCCGCTATTTTTGGAGAATGCCAAATCCTCGTGAACTGACCGACCAAGACACAATCTGCTAAGGCTAATGCTTTGTGTATGGACAAGGTAGGAGGTAGTTTTACTTTAGGAATTTCCTCTAGTTTCTTCACAAAACGAGTTGGTTGGGATTTAGACTTCCTAGAAGAGGCTGTGACCATGGCCTAAAAATAAATTTATTCTTCATCAAGAGGGGGTTTCCTCCCCCCCTGCATTTCCTATTTTGTATCCCTAGTAGGACAACATAAATTTCTTATGTAAACCATTTGGATGATAAACCTTTGTTCATGGTTTCCCTCGATAAGATTCTAAGCATGGATGATCAATGAGTTCTTATACAAACAATGTTGGACATTATTATGGAATTCTAATACATAAACAAAGAGTGAAGGATGAAAATTAAGATGGTGCATCTAGTAAGAATTGTTTGGAGATACATTGGGGAAAAAGGAGGTTGAAACCTATAGAATTTGAATTGGATCGAACAACTTAGTTTCATGAGAAAAAAAAAGGATAATGTTGATAAGGCATATCTATATGATCTCTTTGGTGCCATTTCAGTTTGCATTGTGCATTTTGTATGATTTCCTAGGTTTTATTTTTGATGTGAAAGAGAAATGTCAGTGATAATGGATCCTAACGGATAATTGAAGAGTTATTTTTTTGTATTTAGTTTGAAGAGTCTATGATTATGTATGACCTAATACAAGAATTTTTAAGTGATGTATTGATCTTATAGTAAAAAAACCATAGGAGATTAACCAACCTTAGATATTTAAATGGTAGGTACATTCATGTGGGGTAGAGATTCTCAAAAGTTTTAATTTATTGACAATAACAAATAAATATAAAAATATGTGTACATTTTTTAAACAATCTAGAATAGAATGTGATGACCTGAAAGAATCATTGTTTAAGGTTTTCTTGCATCGGGAGTAGTTCTATGATTTATATTCCAATAAACATATTGATCAATCACAATCTAAACGAGAATCAATTCCTAATTTATTGGGATATGTAGATCCACTATCTATGTAAGTAGATATTCATCTTATATGTTTATGAATAACTAAAAATGTGCAAAATTTATATTGGCCTCTTCCAGTCTATGAGTCTCTTCCTTTTTGTGTATAGCATTTACATTTCCTATGAAAGCTTCCATTAGTTCATGACTCAATTTGAAATCCATATTTCAACTTGGAGGCTTTTGACACTCACATAATAACCAACAAATGGCAAATACTTTTGTTTTTCTAGATCTTATCTCAATAGGAAATTCATAAGTCAATCCACTCGCATGTCTACTTTACTATTACAATGGGGGTCACTCTATGCATTTCTTAGCATTGAACATATAATGGATTTATCTTCATCTTTTGTTGAATATTCTTGATGGCTTGATAAATAATTCAATAAGCCCCCTTTTTTATAATATGGTTATCCACCATTTTAACTACTCAATTATCATAAATAGGATCATATTTTTCAATTTTTATTTTTCTTTTCTTAAGAGTACTTTGTTGTGACATGAGTTAAAAAGGTTTAAAATATATTTCATAAAGGCTAAAAATAAATCATTTATTTTGGCTTTTTAACTGTATATTGTAGGGTTGATCTCTATGTTGAAGATTGAGTAGCTTCGAAAGATATCCTTATTGTATTTGACCAAGACAAACCCTAAATAATGTTGTTATATTATATGTATTAAGACGACCCTATTGTGCCTTTGTAAAAGTCGACCCTATTGTTCCTTCACAATTAAATGTAAATTAAGAGGGTAATTTGACAAGTCGGCCCAGACCTAATTTAAGGAGGCCGGACTATTTTTTATAAGAGAGTCTAGAGCCTCACTTGCACACTCACTCATGAGCTCTACAAAAAGAGGAAAAGTGTGCAAGTCTTGGAGGAGAAGCTATTGCAGCTAGATGTGACGTCAAGGAGGGTTTTGGTATACCTCTTGGTATCTTTTGGTTAAGTGGTGTGCTACTCTTTCCTAGTGAATGAGTAGACGAGGATATTTTTATTTGTTATCTATCTCTTTGAGAGAAGCATTGTTCTTGGTTGGATAATCTATATTGAGGAAGTTTTTTTGGTTTTCTCCCCCTAGAGGGTTTCCCAGGATAATCTTTGTGTCTCTCTTGTTTCTGTGATTGCAACTCTTTCAATGATCTTATATATGCAGCTAATATGCTAAATGATTGTAATAATAAAGGAGAACTGTAATTTCTAGTTGTATAAGTAAAATATCAACATGGTATCAGAGCAGGTATGAAAGAGACCAACTCACAGTTTATAAGAAGTGGCCAACCTCAATGCACCATCTCCAAAATTCAGTTTTCAGTGTTGCAGTTGCTTTAGAATTAGGGTTTTTGCACAAACCTTAAGAGTGAAATGTTTACCTTTGTTGGAGGATGTTGGTGAAACTAAGATAACCTAGGAACTCGCCCAAGCAAGGCACATCACTTCCCTGGATCGGAATTTTGAAATTTGAAGTTTCAGAAATTAGGGTTTCCTCATAAAAACCTAAGTTGCAGTTGCATTTGTAGTTGTAGTTGAAGTATCAGTTACAGTTGAAGTATCATTTATAGTTGTATTATCATTTTCACTTGCAGTGCCAATTCCTTCGTGTTAGTTCCTTCATACCATTTTCAGCACCAGTTGCATTGCCAGCACCAATTGCAGTACCAGTTGCAGTGAAACTTTTTGTGAACTGTTGGGACTGATTTTTATTGTCCTAGTGCACCTCACCCTAGAAAATATCCAGCTACCATTAGATTACAAGTTTCAACACCTTTGAAGTTTTAAAGGTTCGTTATTGTTTTCGCTGCTGCCGGATGGTGCCACTACCTATCGATACTGTCAAAGGTATGTAATTATATATGTTTAAAATGTATCATTATTCTAAAGGGTATTTGCAGGAGAAAGGATATTTTGTCTAAACAACAATTATAGATACAGAAGGATCTCAGATCCAACACATTCAGAGGAACAATGCACCCCATGTTTGATTAATTTGATATGCCTCTATTTTTTATGGAATTATTGTGACATTATAAACATCTAAGTTGTATTTTGATTTTTTGAAGTTATGACTATCATACTAACCATTGGTCAAAATTAAAATCAAAGTATTAGATTGATAAAGTTTGAGATTATAGAGTTTATTATCTAACTCAGATTTCTGTCAAGAAATCATATTATCTTAGTACAAAGGACAGGTTGAAGAGAATGCTTATCATCCCAAGTGAAGGAGATTCGGAAGAAAAGAAACTACACTTGTTCTTGAGGACAAGACTCCAAGTTCTAGGTTTGATTGATTAAGTTGATAAGATTCAAATTTGCACATATCAAGTTTGATAACTGCCACATTACAAGTAAACACTATAGTTGTGATAGAAATATTTGAAAAATTTATTATTGAATACTTGGTAGCATGTGAGCACTATTGATATAAACGCTTATTGTAATCATTTACTAGATATAAATAGCATATCCTCTAGGAGAAACTTCTTGTCTTGTTTCCACGTTACCATGGAGGAATGATTGATCCCAACACTATAAGAGTTTTTCTCTCATTTCTTATTTTTGTATTTCTTACTTTTGACCCTTGTTTCAGGCAGGTCATAAGTGATAGCTCTGAAGGAGCTACTGTGACGATTGTTCTCACTATTGTTTTTATTATTATTATAAAGAGTATTATTCTTGTCTATTGTTTCTCCCTTGTTGTTCTTGTTCTGGCCAGGTCATAGGTGATAACCCTGAGGGAGCAATAGTGACAGTTTTAGGAGGCAACATATTAGATGAGACATGGAGAAGACTATCCAAGTTGTATACATGACCATATACACCCATGCACCAAATAAAAAGAAGAAGAAGCTACTTTTTCTAGATACAAAACATATCATATGGAGACAGATCATGAGGGGAATAAGGCTCCAAACATGACAGAAAAACCACTCTAATGCAGCTGATCACTCTTCAGATCATCGGGAAGAGTTAGTAGAGTCGGAAGGGCCTACCCATAATCAATGCAGTAACCAGGAAGATACCAGCATGGTCCCATGACACTTTGCAGGATGCAAAGTCATATAGCATTAATGAGACATATCAGAGAGATAAAATGGCTCCGAAGATTATATAGACTTAGAGGGATTCAAGATTCAGAGGGAGCATGGAGACTCAGAGTGAGATTTATCTCAGAGAGGATCAAATGGGAAAAAGAGATGTCTTATAGGACTGAAATACAGATGCCATGAGTTGAGAAGACTAGATTGGGGCTTCATAGACTTCTAGGATATGTGAAATCTCCTGGGAATATTCCATTTTTTCAGTGACAGAGGAGGAAGCTAGTCAGAAGGACTGGGATATGGATTTTTCCTTGAGACCAGAAGGGAATTAAGTGGTGACTTCAAAGATTGATAAAGATTTACAAATCTCGGTTTGTGTCCAGAGGATTGTCCCAGCAAGAGGAAGAAGACTATGAAGAGACAATTTCTCCAGTAATAAGAAGAAGTATATATAGAACAACCATTTTCCATTAAAAGAAGTCGATATAGTATGAGATTTAGAGGGAGCAAATGAATATGTTATCGTGATGGAGTAGAGGAGCTACTCTCAGAATTCAAAAGCTACAGTGAGAATGGATCGGTCATTCTCAATTTCAGAAAAGGAAGTTCTAGGAGCAGAGTCCGATTTCTAGAAGGAACAGTTGCAGAGAGAGTAGAGGACATACTCTCTGACAGTGAGACAGATAATGCTTTGCAGAAATCACATAGAGCCAGCACATGATTGTGCAGATTGAATTGCAGCTGAGAAAGTGTACCAGTTTGGTACAATATGTTGGGAAAATTTGGTTCAAAGAACATGAGGACAGATATATGTCTTGTGGTCAAAGACATCTTCACATGATTATGGAAAAACATGTGTTGAGGTACCTAAAGGGTACAATCGATTATGAACCCAGATGTATCTAGGATTATGAGATAAGATTTGTAGGGCTACATAGATTCGGATTGGGCAGGCAGTGTCATAGACTAGAAAAGTACATATGGATGTTTCTTTAGCATGGGATCAGTTGTGATATCATGACTCAGTGAGAAGCATAGTATGTGGCAGCATGGTCAGCTTGTGGTGAAGCAGTGTGACTTCAGAAGTTGATCGCATAATTATTTGATCTCAAGTTGAAGGAAACTTGTATCTTTTATGACAACCAATGTTGCATAAAGTTGTCAGTGAAACCAGTGTATCATGACAAGTCCAAGCATATTGAGATCAAATACCACTATGTCCAGGACATGGCACAAAAGGAAGAAGTAAGATTCCAGTATATTTCCACCGACGAATAGGTAGCAGATGTGTTGACCAAGCCCCCGTCCAGAGTTAAAGTTCAAGTTTTTCAAGAGACAAGCTTGAATTGATCTAGAAATACATCCCCAGTAGCGGGAAGTGATGTGTTCCCCAGTAGTGGGAAATGATGTGTTCCCCAGTAGAGGGAAGTGATGTGATCCCCAGTAGAGGGAGGTGATGTGATCCCTAGTAGAGGGAAGTGATGAGCTACCCCAGCACATGTTGGTAACCCCAACGTAGGCTAGTATGCTACCCCAACATAGGTTGGTACGCTACCCCAACAGAGTTTGGTAACCCCAATGCATGCTAGTACACTACCCCAACGCAAGTTGGTAACCCCAACGTAGGTTGGTACGCTACCCCAACGTAGGCTAGTACGCTACCCCAGTGTAGGTTGGTAACCCCAATGCAAGTTGTACGCTACCCCATCATAGGTTGGTAACCCCAACACATGTTGGTACGCTACCCCAACGTAGGTTGGTAACCCCAACATAGGCTAGTACACTACCCCAATGTAGGTTGGTAACCCCAAATCAAGTTGGTACGCTACCCCAACATAGGTTGGTAACCCAATCGAAGGTTGGTACGCTACCCCAGCGCAAGTTGGTAACCCCAACGCAGGTTGTTACATTATTCCAGTGAAAGTGCAAAACTTACTATGATATATAGATCCATGATTGACGACAAGACAATGACAAAGTATGCAAAAGTATAGAAGCAATGATGATGATCGTGACAAGAAGAATACATTCCTTAGTAAGAGGGAGTGTTGAATATTGAGTAGCTTCAGAAGATATTCTTATTGTATTTGACAAAGACAAACCCTAAATAATGTTATTATATTATATTTATTATGATATCCCTATTGTGCCTTTGTAAAAGTTGGCCTTATCATGCCTTGACAATTAAATGTAAATTAAGAGGGTAAATTGACAGGTCGGCCCAAACCTAATTTAAGGAGGCCAGACTATTATTTATAAGGAAGGCTAGCGCCTCACTTGCACACTCACTCATGAGCTCTGCAACAAGAGGAAACATGTGCAAGTCTTGGAGGACAAGTTGTTGTAGCTAGGTGTAACGTCAAGGAGGGTTTTGGTCTATCTCTTGGTATCTTTTGGTTAAGTGGTGCGCTACTCTTTCCTAGTGAAGGAGTAGAGGAGGATCTTTTTCTTTGTTAGCTCTCTCTTCGAGAGAAACATTGTTCTTGGTTGGATAATCTATATTGATGAAGTTTGTTGGGTTTTCTCCCCCTAGAGGGTTTCCCATCATAATCTTTGTGTTTCTCTTGTTTCTCTAATTGCCTCTCTTTCAGTGATCTTATATATGCAACTAATGTGATAAATGAATGAAATAATAAAGAAGAATCATAACTACTAGTGGTATAAGTAAAATATCAACACTCTAATGGTATGAAAGGTCTCTCTCCAAACCATGCACACATTTGTTTTTTCAAATATGACTTTTCCACATGATTATTTTCCAAAGATGATATCAATTCTTTATGCATACAATTATCGTTACTTATTGTCAATAGAGTATGCATTCTCTTTGTTTATTATGTTATGATTAGAAATATTGTATTTTACATAACTATATCATAAAATCCTCAATAATATAAATAAAGTATAAAAACATGTTACATATTATTGTTATTTGACTTTAACCTATTTAGAAAGGTTAAGGAAGTTTGAATTTTTTTTCAAAGCAATGAGAGAAAACTTCAAGAATAATTTCAAAATTGAACCTTGGACATATAATAGTTCCAAATCTTCTTAAAAATATGATCATTTGTTTTGCAATAATGTGCTCTAGTCCCCTTACAAAACATCATTTATTAATCGTACTTTAATGACTTTACATAAGACAAAGTTCTATTTTTGGGTGGAGATAGTGGAAAGGTTTATAGATATAATGTCTTTACTATCACTCTACAAAACTGTACATAAGATTTGCACCTCATTTGGATTTTCGTTCAATTCTTTCAAAGTAGGATAAATTAGTCCCCTTGCCAAACATCCTTTATTAATTGTACTTTGACAACTTTACATAACGTAGAGTTTGGTTTTTTGGGGATGACACTCAAAAAGTCGGCATATATGTTATCTTCATTGTCACTCTACAAAAATGTACACAAGATTTGCACCTCATTTGGATTCTCGTTCAATTCTTTCAAAGTAGGATAAATTGAATGATTTTCATTAATCAAAAATCTTCATAGTGCCTTCCTTCAGCATGCATTATGACTCAAAGACTAATTAAAACCAAATCATTAAAACATGTTTTCATGTTCCAAACAAACACTAATAAATCATATTTTTTTTTAAGGTAAAAAGGATTATGAAAAATCTTTGGCATTTCCTATTCTTTCTTTGTTCGTATCCTATAAGTAGAATGTATAAAGAAATACCATTTTTCATGAATCAATATTATTACATGTTAATTCTTTCTCGTTATGTCAAAAAATTTAAAAATGAATTTAAAAATGATGGGTTTAATGTGTGGTTAGACAATGTTCAAATCCGAACATGATTCAATTTATAAAAGATATTGGCTTTGATGCTTTAGTTGGGGTTTTCCAAGACCAGTTTGATGCCCTATGTCTAAAGGAACTCTATATCTATATGAGGTATAATCTGATCTACTAAGTAAGGTTCACAAATAGTAAATGATATAGCTAGAGAAAGTATATGGAAAAGGAAGTTAGTTTTTTATCTAATTAGTTAGTGAAATTAGTGATGTGTTTGGTGATTTTTTTCTCTTATAATGAATTGTAATGAATTGTTGGCAACAACTTTATCTTACCTTATCTTATTTCTTGTACCAGTGGCAAAGTGAAAACCCAATGAGAAGAGAAAAGAGGATTTACCACCAAAAAAAAAAAAGTGAGGTAACCTATTCAAAAGAGACAACATGGATTTTTGAAATGTAATTGTAATCTCATGTCAATATAGATCAAGAAGTATTTCCATCCACATATGTAATTATTTTCCTAGTGATGCTAATTACAACTTGTGTTATGATACAATGTAAATGCATTTATATGAAGTAGTTCGCAATAGTATATCTCCTCTTTTTATTTCATAATGATGATTATGGCATCATTATTTTATAATGATGATTATGGCTAGTTACATTTTAGGAATTTTCATCCCTCAGCGAGTTTAATAAGGAGTTAAAGTTGAATCTATGCATTAGCTCCCAAATTGAAATTGATTTCTGAATGTCTTTGAATTTATCTCTCATGTCCACAAACTACAGAAAATGAATTCACGGAAATACAAAGCTGAATATCAATCAAAATGTTTGCATGCAGGATCATCATCATGTAAACTACATTCATCTCACTCCAGGAATCTCCAAAATCAAAGCGTTGGTGATGATAAATTTACTGAATGAGTTTCCAGGGACTCCTTGTAGTAATTAAGCTTCTCTGATGGTGTTTGAGATTTTCATTTCACCTGCAGTTATTGAAATAATCAAATTCCTAACAACATTAACAACTAACTCCTTTCACTTCTGTTGCAAGTTTATAATTTTCATAATTTTCCATTGTTATTATGCCATTCGATTCGATTCGATGCGATGCGTACAACGGAGAGAATTCATGGCTGCATTGGGTGAAGAGTTCATCGATCCCTGTTTAAAACCAAGCTGTGATTGCTGTGACGACCAGACATTATCAAGTTCCTCCTTTCCATCCATTCCAACCAGATTTTCATCAACTCGGACGATTATGCTCGATATCTGCATAAACAAATGCCCGCATTAACCCCTCATATCATTTCTGACACACCAGGAAAACTAAACTCAGTAGAGAATCTAATATTTCGTGCCAGAGTCCACAATTATTCAGCCAGCAATTAGGGCATGGATGTTGATATAAAGAAAAGTAAAACTCACAGAATCTGTGGGCATGTCGAACAAGCTGATTTTCTTCTGTCTGTGATTTAGGTCGATTCTTTTTCTTCTTCTCAGAAAATACTTTTGAGCATGGCTGGCCACTTGGGTGGGCGTTCTCGTTTTCACAAAGTTTCTAGAAATTCCTCGCCAGTCTCCTCTTCCCAGTCTCTGCAGTCCCACCAGAAACAACCTGTGCTCTTCCTCCGACCATGCCAATCCTGCACGACCAAATATAAACCAAATGAAGCCACATATGTTAATTTTTGTTAAAAAWWWYTTTTACAGATAAAATAAAAATTTATACAGATGTTAATTCTTGTTAATCATCTAAATTTAARGTGACAATCATATGGTTGTACAGTAATTTTTTAATATGATTAGGTAAATGTGAAAAAATAAACAAGTTAACTGATGCATTCATAAATGCAAGGAAGTTATGAACAATAAATCCTATCCAGTGATTTAAGAGGACAACTAAGAATATGCTAACATTGCTAGCCATCAAATTAGATTTTTAGATTAAAARATAATTAAGCATTTATCAAGACATCCGTTAACATGTTTACTTTTTAACATTTACCTAATCATATTAAAAAATTACTRTAAGRATATGTAAATGCCACGTTTATATTGAGAACAGACCTTTMGGCTTTCTCAGCCRMKACCTTTAGCGACTGTGCTAGTTAMTYAKMCRCATTTTCAATAAGWSTAACCCTATCAACATAACTATCCCCGTAATAATCACACATTCCATATGACTGAAGTTGTCTATTTGGAACCGAGGTGAGAAATGTATACCCTTTCTCGTCTGATGACCATTAATCATGGCTGCATCAGCTGTATGAATCCTATTGAGGCCGCCATCTGAGCAGCTGCGTACTGCATGAATTAATCCTGTTTCTGCATGATGGTTCTCAGTCTCTGTGACATCATGGTGAAGTTGCAGATTTTTCATGCTGAAATTCTTATGGGCTGTGGATGAGGAGGCTGCATCTGAGATTGGAACTCCAAACAGCTTGAATCCTGCAATATTGATGTGAGAGCAGGAGGTGCCAGCTGAGTCATGGCCACAGTGAGAACACGTGATTCTTGACATGTTTGCTGAAACAAGCTTTGGGATTCATGGGATTTTGGAGCACCTGCAACTTGATAAATATGGATCAGAGCACATTCACCTTGCTAATATATTTTTTGTAAAGATAATGGGGAGTTGTTGCTCCTGTCTGATTCTTGTTATTCTCCCTGATCTCCTCCTTTAAACAATTTAATCAATTGTTCATGGCAGCCTTATTAAGCTCACTTTAGCTTATCTCGATTCCTTTCAAGGCAGTGGATCAGATTGGCAATTAAACAATTTAATTAATTATTCATGGCAGCCTTACTAAGCTTACTTTAGCTTATCTTGTTTCCTTTGAAGACGGTGGATCAGACTGGTAATCAGATTGCGTTTATCTGTTATTGAGACACTATTTCCATTAATCTGTCCACGCTTGCTTGGTCTGTTCTCAATTCTTTCCATTCCTAAGGAACTCAGAAATTATATTAAAACGATTTGATTAGTTTTAATCTATAAAAGCTTGATCGTGATCTTCGTTAGAGGATTGATACGCAAAGATATATTTTATTTGTTATGTCAGTACTGAATGAATAGATGAGATATCAACCATTGTTTATACCATTGTATTAAACTGTTCATTCCTGAGATCCCATCCTATGATGATCCTTCACATGCCCGTCTTGTCAGAGGGAGAAGGATTATATAATTGTTTCATTGTATAATTAAAGCACTGGCCCTCCCTTCTTTCACTGAAAATAACATCATGGAATGTCAAGCGCTTTATCGATCCTACAAAAGAATTTATTTATTTGATATTTTGTGTAGCTTTCATTGCTTTGAAAAAAAATGATGGTTAACAAGATAACTTTGATTGAGAGTTTCCATGTTTTGTGTATCCAAGGAGAAAAAAAAATTGGGTTTTTAAACTTTTGCATTAAATTATATTTAGATGCATGTTACCAACTTCATTATGAGGTTAAGGGTGGGGTCGCAACTTTCATCGTGCCCCAACATATCTTATGAGTGCTGTCCTAGGGGATTGACTCCTCAATGTTGAAATTGGATAATCAATTGTTACACGTGACTAATATCTATGCCTCCAATCCTTTTTTAGGAGATGGTTGACAAATCCTTGAATGCCCATTCATTGCTGTGTGGGAGTTATAATATGGCGAACACCCAAGAAAACAAAGAAGACATGTCACTATTGAGAATGCCTCATGAGGAGAACGCTCTTTGGAATGTTGGTTTGTATGACCCAAATTTGGAAAGCAGCAATCCTCCCACTTATTGTTTACAAGGTTTAATTTTTGAAAAGGAAACAAAAGAATGCTTAAGAGAGGTTATAACATCTATATATGTATTAAGAATGTTTTTCTTTAAAAATGTTTTTCTTTAAAGCATTAACTAATTTATTTCTTTTATTGGTAAAATTGGTACAATGAAAATGAATTTATATATATATATATATATATATATATATATATATATATATATATATATATATATATATATATATATATATATATATTACTTTTTTAAATGTCAAATTAATTTGATTTAAAAAATCATTATAAAGTTATAAGAGAAGAAGTAGAACATCTCAACCTACAATTTTAGTCTCAGAAGCATGATCCAAGGCCACCAAACTTCAATGATTTGTCAAGGTGGACAAAGTTCATGGACCTCAATTGAGACCTCGCCTTCATTAACTTAAAATGGGGTCTGGCCAATAAAGGACTTCTTTAAGATATTACCATTTAAGGAAGTCTATTAGAAAATATTTGTAGTGAAGATGATTGGTGGATAATTCACCAAGCAAGAGGATATGCGAAAGGGAGCTTATCTTCCATTTTCAACTAATGTTTTTACTCTTAAGGCCTCACAAAGGAGTGTACACTTGGCATGCAAACTTGTCTTCACTACTCATCAACTTTATGAGGAACAAGAAAGAACCTATGAGTGGTTGTTCACTTTGTATGAACAATATACAATTTCTCTTTAATGAAGATAGATGATCAAGATTGAATCCATCCTATCCCTTCGAAAGGGCTCAAACCTATCCTACATGTGTAATTCAAAAATCACTTGTTAAAAAAGATAAATTCATTAGTTATTTAAAAAGGGAAACAATGAGCCAAATGGATCAATATATTATTTTTCATCTATTTTGGTACTTTCTAAGTAGAAAAATTGGAGCTTTTGACTTGAAGGGCCCATTTTAGGGGTTGGTCATGTTTTTGTGATTTAGGGTCCTAAAACTTTCAGAGTCTGTTTGGGGCATTAAAAGATCATTTTGGGGACAAAACTTGCAAACAAAGCTTCCATCCCTTGAATCAACGTTGTTCTACACATCAAGATATTTCCATTAATGCAAAGATCACCTCAATAGGAGTTTGTATGAGAAAGTTATGCCTCCCACATGTTAACCTATGCTTCTAACCATCATGGTACTGAGTGATTCCATGTCATCTCCCATACATGTGAACTTTCAAGAATATTTTGGAGGGTACAAAACACTAACCATAATTGAGATTTGAGGCATGCAAAAACCCTAACCCTAATCCTAGATAGCAACAAGGGCATGTTAAATATTAGGTCGTTAGAATAACAAAGGATTCCATTCTTGTTGTATTAATCATTATTACATAGTTGAGTAAAGCAAGAGAGTGTGATACTGTGAGGATAATAGATGAAGTAGAAGAACTTGTAGCAGCCATACAGAGCACGATGTACATCACAATTCCATAGTGAGTTCATCTTTCTTTGTATTTGAAATTCATATTTGAGAAGAAAAAAAAAAGAGCATGACATAGTTCTCCTCTTCTAGCTAGGTTTACACATATTGGGGTTTCCCACGATACATATTGTGTTCATGTGTATATGGTGTGGTATTTGTTTTATCTTCTTCTATCTCATTATTATCTTATTTCATTAAATGTAGCACCAATCGAGAATGACATATAGCTTCAAAAAAAGAGAAGCAATCAAGAAGAATTATTTATGCTCCCTGAGATGATTAGGTAGGATGTAGAGGGAGATTAATCTAGTAACTAGATCCATCCTTGGCAAGGGTTTCCTCCATTTTGACTATGACCCAGTAATGTTGTGTAAGGATTTTTCAAAGTATTCCCCTTACTGATGACCAATTCATTTGGATGCAATTGTCCCATCAAAGTGGAAAAACATAACCATTCAAAGATTAACCTGTTTCTATGAGAAGAAACATTGTCACTACTTAGTGTCTTAAGGATCCATATTTAGAATCCTTAACAATAGTAACCTAAACATTTCGTTGGTCTTTTCTATTCTCTACTAGATGGTGGCATTAGTTACGTAATTTAGACTCATGGGTGCTCAAACTATATTACTCATAACAATCATCTTCTCCTTTGTTTGCATGCAAAGTATGAATGATAACAGATACATGGAAATTTCCATGCACTACCATCCTTTGGTTGATTCTTGGGCTAGATAAACATGGAATCCAAAGCATGACCATTCGAATGAGTAACATGGACTTGTCTTATGTGTAATTATTTATCACACCTTAGTTTGTGGTTGTTATTATTATTAATCATTATAAAGTAGAGTTTGCATCTACTTGAGATGATCCAAATTGGATCATTATATTGTTTTTCATCTATCTCGATCCTTTCAGAGTGGAAAAATTTGGAGGAATCAGCTTGCAAGGCCATTTTAGTAGCAAGTCCCAGTTTGGAAAATTGAAGTCTAGAACCTTCTGGGGGCCATTTTGAGGCATCAAACAACATTTTTGGGGGTTAAAACTTTCCCATAATAGTATGGACTTTTTGAATCTATTCTACACATCGAGAGCTTTACAATGGTGAAAAAATCATTTCAATCAGATCTCGTATGCAAAATTTATGCCTCACGTAAGTTGACCTACCATGTTGACCACCATGGTACGAGAGGATATCACATCAATCCTCGTTACTCATGCATATGGAGCTAGCCATGTATGTAATTTCAAGAAAATTCTATAAGGTCCAAAACCCTATGACAATTAAGAGTTGAGGAAGTCCAAAACCTACCCCTAGTTGGCTATCAGGCTATGTTAAATACCAGGCCACTAGGAGGAGAAGGGGTTCCATTATTTTTCAGTGTATCTTGTTCCATAGTTAAGAAAAATATCTAAGAGTGGTATTCTTTGAGAATAACAGAGGAGGAGAGATTTTGTAGCAGCCATACAGGCCACAAGTCAAAGGCAACTCCTTGGAGAGTGCCTCTTTCTGTATACTTGCATCATTTCTATACCATAGAGAAGAGAGCAAAGAAACCTCACCTTCTAGCTGGGTTTTCTTCTGTATTAGGTTTCCCAGGTCATATCTTGTGTTTATTTTTGGATAGTGTGAATTTATTTTACTATTTTCCATTTTCCGCATTTTATCTATTTCATGCATAAGAAGAAAATCAGTAACCTAATATTCTAGAAATCTAAAGGAATTTAACCTCCATTGGTAGATTTTGGTTTTATTTATTAGATCTGTAGTGATGAATTGTTACAATGGAATATCCACAGTATTTTATAGATCCTATTGGTATCAAAGCAGTTTTTTTCTTTTGGGTATATGTGGGAAGCTGCATGATCTAGGAATCGGCTTAATTAGAAGTCATAAAAATCCTATCCATGGTGGACGAGTTTGTTCTTAATAACCTTTGAGATCTCCCGGAAGGGATATTTTAGAGGTTGGAAGCACAATTCGCCGAAATCGGTGACAATATGAACCTCCTCATAACATCTCTAGCAATCAATCTCGGACCGTTTGAAGATGATGGAAGCTCTAACTCGGAGATTGGATCGAAGGGGAAATCATGAGATCAGGAAGACTCAGGGAAGGAGTCATGGAAATAATCCAAGAAAGAGTAGCAGAGTTCAAGTTCCATGAATCCTTCATAGTCTCTATTCAATATGGAAGTGAAAGTGGACATAAATTCATACCAAGGTGAGATCGATGCATTTTAAACTAAATCATTGGTTGCGACAACTAAAATTTTATTTTAGCATTCACCATATAGATGAAGAGCATAATATTATGTTTGCTAGATTGAAGTTAGAGGGTTGTGCTTTAACCTAGTGGGAAATCCATACGGAAACAATTAGGTTGGAGGGTGATCCTCAAGTAACTTATAGGTGGGAGGACTTCAAAATCCTTATCCCCCAATTCTACCCTATTAGGTATGTAGAGGACCAATGGATCCAATGGCACTACTTCAGGCAAGGAAAAAGGTAGAGTGTACAGGAGTACATTGTTGAGTTCAGAAATATGTCCATCGTGTTGGGTATCTCTCCCAAGAACCCAGATGCACTCCTCAAGTATCCAAGGGGTTTACATAGTCATGTACGAAAGTAGGTGATCTTCAATCCAAGGATAGTGGATGAGGCATGTGTATAGGCATGGTACTTGGAAAACATAGGCCAAAAGAAGGGGCAATCAAGTGGTTCGAATTAGAAAGAGCACCAGGAAGATTCCAAGGAGGGGAAGAAGAAGTGGAAAGGGGGAAAATATAAGAATATAGAGGCCATTACACATCGGTACAAATATCGCAACAACCATTGTAATCATTGCAACATTGATGTCCACACTAAGGAAAAATGTTGGAAACTGGATCTAGAGTTGAACCCGAAGAACCGTAAGAAGGACGGAAAGAAAAAGAACCTTCTAGCCACATATTCAAGAAATCGAGTTGAAATTGGCCCAGATATGGATGAAATGATTGTCTGCACATATGTGTGAAAGGAGGTGAATTTGATTATCCTTCATCACCATGAAGAAAAGGAGATGAGCAAGCCCTTCCTGTTGATTAAGGTTGGTTGTCATTGATGTCAACCCTTGAAGAAAGACCCGTAGCACAAAGTTTTGGGTAATGGACCCAATAGTGTTTGATGTAAATATGACTCATTATGTTTTGTCATGGTTGATAAGAAGTAAATATGGATGAACTCCAAAGTGGTCCCCTTATGGTGAAAGCATTCATGGGAAGATGCTTTGTGGAGTAACAGAACCCATGCTTAATTATGGAATAATGAGATGAAGGAAAGTGAATTTGTCAGGTAAAATATCCTAGATGGATAGTTCTTGTCATGTCATTTCCGGTGGTATGTGGAACGTCACATAATTCCTCATGGTTAGAGATTTATGGCCATGAGAAGTTGGAGACCCCACGTTTGGGTAATGGACCCAAGTTTGCTTGATGGATAATGGTATGAGTTATGATATATTTTCAGATAATACTATTCTATATGGATAGTACATGTCATGCCATTTCTGGTGGTATGTAGAA
>ML778713.1:163249-186563 GCA_009831015.1 Picea engelmannii
GTTGATGCACTTGTTTATGGTACAGGTTGATGCATGGTTGATGCATGGTTCAGATTTATTGGTATAGGTTTACAACGATATATCTCACAGTGATAGTGTGACAGTGGTTCATCATTCTACTTCTACTTAAGGGTGGCAGGACGAGGCAAGGACAGGTGGTTGTAGCCACCTTCTGGTTGTAGCCGGAGAACATAGGGGGTTGTAGCCTCCTTCTGGTTGTAGCCAGAGAATTGGGGAGTTAGAGATTCCCTCAGGTTGTAGCCTGAGAAACTAGGGGGTTGGAGCCTCCTTCCAGTTGCAGCTGGAAAACAAAGGAAGTTGGTGCTTCCAATGAATGTAATTCGTCAAGACATATAAGAAAAAACATTCTGTGGTTTTCTCCCGATTTGGGTTTCCACGTAAAACACGGGTGTACTGTTCATGTGTGTGATTGTTTATTTATTACTGCTCATTTTTGGATAATAATTCTACATTGATATAACATTTGAAGAAAAAGGATTATAATTACGTTATTATTGATTCACCCCCCCTCTCAGTAATCCAACACTTCCACCTCAATATTCAGGTCAAGAATACCAAGATACATTCTTTATTCGACTTTGGTTCATAGGCTAATCTCATAGCAGCGGATCTGGCCAACAATCTTGGATTGGAGGTTCACAATCATCCTAGCCCCTATATGTTGGGTTGGGTAAACAAGAATGCAGATATAAAGGTAACGAAACAGTGTAAGATTAAATTTGTTGTAAGTGTTGATTTTATTTATGAAGTAGAATTGGAAGTAGTACCCCTTGATGTATATGGAGTAGTGTTTGGAAGCCCTTACATGTATGTGAGGGATGAAATATCCATGCAAAGAGGCAACCAGTACCAATTGATCAATGATGGGAATTCATACATCATCAATGTGCATAAAGGCAAGTTAAAGATCTCACTAGTAAGTGCCAACCAAGCCAAGAAGTTGATTAGTTCTAGTAAGACATATGTTATTATTTTCTTAAGAGAAAATCAGTTTGATGATGATTCAATGAGAGTGAAGGCATCCATGGAGGGGTGTAATAAAGAGAAGAAACATCATTTGGAGGATTTTCTACAGGCATACAGAGGAGTGTTCCAAGATCCTAAATGGCTACCACCTAAGAGGGAAGTGGAGCAAGAAATACATTTATTCTTAGACTCCCCATTGCTAAATATTGGGCTATATAGACAGTCCATTCTAGAAGCAAATAAAGTGAATAAGCAGTTGCAGTAGTTTTTAGATCAGGGTGTGATTCGACCAAGTACCTCACCTTGTGGGTCACCTATCATAATTGATCCCAATAAGGATATGACTTGGAGAATGTGTATCGATTACAAGGCATTGAACAAGATTACACTGATGAATCAGTTCCCTTTGCCAAGGATCGATGATCTGTTAGACCAGCTACAGTATGTTAAGCACTTCATTAAGATAGATTCGAAATCAAGATATCACCAGGTATGATTAAAAGAAGAAGATACTTGGAGGACTTCCTTCAAGACAAGGTAAGGTTTGTATGAGTGATTGGTTATGCCATTTGGCTTATGCAATGCACCGGCTACATTTATGATACTAATGAATGATGTTTTACACTCTTCTCTAGATTCATTTGTTATTGTCTATTTGGATGATATATTGGTTTATATAACTACCTGGGAGGAGCACATATCACCTCTTATGTTGGTGTTAGATACTCTGATGAAGCACCAGTTGTTGTCCAATCTCAAGAAATGTGATTTTGCTTAGAAGTCTTTGGTGTATTTGGGGTATGTGATTAGTGGAGGGGGGCTCAAGATAGATCTCGTGAAGATGAAGTCCATCATGAAATGGTCAGTTTCTACAAATGTCACTAAATTTAGGAGTTTTTTTGGGGCAGAAAAATACTTGTAGAAGTTCATAGCTTCATTTTCAATGGTAGTTTCACCACTCCATGCCATAACAAGCAGTGGTAATATTTTTCAGTGGGGGAAGAATAAACAAAAGGCCTTTGATGAGATAAAAAGAAATATCAATAAAGCACCAATGCTCACACTACCAAACTTGCAAAATCTCTTCGAAGTGGAGATGGATGCAAGTGACTATGCCATGGGAGAAGTATTGATGTAGGGAGGAAGGCTCGTATGCTATCATTCTGAAGTATTTCATGGGGCGCTTCTCAACTACCCTACCTATGACAAGGATATCTATGCATTGGTACAAGATGTAAAAAAGTGGAAGCACTATCAAATGGGAAAGGAGACCATCATCCACACAGATCACCATCCACTATAGTATTTTTAGGCCTAGAGTAAGTTACAACAAACCATGAATTACAAGTGGATGGGGTTTTTACAACAATTTCATCTAGTCATCAAGTATAAGAAGGGTAGCACAATTAAGTTGGAAGACATGATTTCAAGTCCACCCACATCCAAGATTACATCTTTGGGAGCTCTGGTGCACATGGAGCCTTTTACCCATGGTGCATACAAAGAGGCATACATATAAGATGAGGACTTCAAGGAGGTGTTTCAACAACTACAGGGCCAAATTCATATAGAATAAGGTGATGGAAAGGTTGACTATCATTTCCAGAATGGTTTACTCTACAATCTCAACAAGATTTGTGTTGCTAAATGTGAATGATTATAGCTTATCAGAGAGGCTCACACCTTCAAGGTTGTAGGAGATTTTGGTGTTGGGAAGACAGTTGCTAACTTACAGAGGTATGTGTGTTGGCCCATAATGCAAGAAGATGCAGTGTGGTATATTAGAGGATGTATACTTTGTTGCACTAGTAAGTATAGCAACAGGAAGCAAGGTCTATACCATCCCTTACTTATACCCACTCAACCTTGGGAAATCATTTCCATGGATTTTGTGGGAGGTTTATCAACCACACGGAAGGGACATGACTATTTATTTGTGGTATTTGATAGGTTTAGAAAAATGTGAATTCTCATTCTTTGAAAAAATACCATCAAGGGACCGGAAGCAGAAAAATTGTTCTTTGAACAGGTCTGGGTGCACTTTGGGAGACTAAGGAGCATCATCTCAGATATGGATACCATATTTATCATAGCATTTTGGACTGCATTGTGGGAGAAGATGGACACTAAGTTGAAGAGGTCTACAACATTCCATCCACAAACAAATGGGCATACGAAAGTAGTCAATAGGACTTTGGTGCCTCTTTTGAGGGGTTAAAATCAAAAGCATCGAAAGGCCTGGGATGAATATTTGATCTATATACAACACTCTTATAATAGAGTGGTCCACACTTCTACTGGTAAGTCACCTTTTGAAACGTTCTTTGGGTATTTTCCACCTTCACCCTTAGATGTTGTATATGGATAGCAAGGAGGAGTGAGGGAGGATCTCACAGGAGATGCATTAAAAAAAAAATTGTGGAGAAGATCAGGTTGATCCATTTGCAAGTGAAAGAGATCATGAAGAAGTCACGGGAAAATTACAAGGCTAGGCATGACCATCACATAACAAAGATAACATTTAGAGTGGGAGATAGAGTATGGTTACAGTTGAATAAGGAAATTCCACAGGGTCATGGTAAGAAGATCAAGGCTCTACGGTATGGTCCTTTTGAGATATTGGAAAATGAGGGAGATAACTCCTACAGACTTAGTCTACCCCCATACATGTGCATTTATTCAGTAGTGAATGTGGAGAATCTCAAACTCTATGAGCCTTACATGTTGGATCAGGAGGAGGAGCAAGTCCTACCTTCCATAGAGAACTTAGCACTAGATGCTCAAGAAGAGTTGGAAGAGTACATAGTTTTTCAGAAGAGATTTGGAACTACAATACATGGGTAGCATGACCTTTGGAATATTGGATTGAAAGGACAACTTCCAGGAAAAGCAAAGTGGTACTCCAGGGAGAAGGTAGAGGAAACCTTTCCTCACCTAATTCAGTAAATATTTTGGGGACCAAAATTCTCCCTAAATGGGGAGGTATGATCCAGATTGGATCATTATATTATTTTTCATCTATCTCGATCCTTTCAGAGTGGAAAAAAATGGAGGAATCAACTTGCAAGGCCATTTTAGTGGCAAGTCCCAATTTGGAAATTCGAGGTACGGAACCTTCCAGGGCCATTTTGAGGCATCAAACGAAATTTTTTGATGTAACATTTTTTTATGTTAATATATCACTCAACACAGTTTTTATGTGTGGTTACAATGTCTACTCTCCCGTGTATCTAGATTTAAAGGAAGTTAGAACTTCATTTATGCGGATTTGCTAGTGCATATGTGATTGCACTATCATTTTTTTGGCTTGTTGTGGTACCCATTAGTGAAATCAAGAGGAAACGGGTACTTATATATAGTCTCAACAAGAGTGGTAGAAGGAAATACATGTTGAAGGGACAAGCAACATTTCAATGGGAATTAATAGTGCCACTATTGCAATAATAGATGGCAGTGATGTGAATGCATGGTGAGGAATTGTTTGCATCCTAGTTATTTTGATTGCAGTACGAGAGCATCCACCTATCTATTTTTGTAGTAGGAAAGATAATGTTGATGTTATAAATGCAATAGAGAAATTTGTTTTGGAGTTTGGTCCAAAATGATGACTAGGATAGTTTTATGGGAAACTATTTACATAGGATATGGTGCTAGTAGATAGTAGAATTAGTGTTGCAATGGTGAAAGCAGTGGTGTTGTTTTGGATGCTGAAAAAAATTTGTGTCACAAAAGACTTGGATATACACAAATTTGGTATCCATTTTTTTATCCTATGTGTGTCATGGATTGGCAAATGGAGCACCTGCATTGATTCATTATTGTGTGTGTCACAATGAATGGCAGTGTCAAAAAATTTCTTGGTTATTATACCAATTTTATGAGAATTACTCGGTGTGTTTGAGTTGATGAATTTCTTGATGTGTTTGAGCTAAGCATTGGATGGCTTGGTGTGTTTGAGCTAATAATTCTCTTAGTGTATTTAATCTGAAAAAAGGATGTCTTGGTGTCTCTGAGACGAAACGGCTTCATTTTTCATGTGTCCAAGCTTAGAGGTTTGGGCTTTATGACGAATAGGTGAGTGAAACTTAACTAGAACATTTGGATGTGCATCCTCATGCTTAGGTGCATAATTCAAGCTGGTCATTTGATATTTCTTGAGCATGAGGGAAATTGATGTATGTCCATATGTCGTAGTTGAGTTGAGTCTCTAAAATGACCACCTATTGTATTTCCATGAATGGGGAGTTTGTCCACCCATATAAGGAGATTTTTAATGATTGGAGGAGTGGGCCATATGTCGATTGAATACTCTATGATTGGAACACATGATGGTTGTGGAATCAGAGTGATGTTATGAGACAAGAAACCTATATACAAGTTGTTTTTCTATGTGTCAAAATAAGGTAATACTCAAGGGACAAGTGTCATCCAAGAGTGGGTGCATTTTTTGCATTGGTCAACTCTTATAATGTTGATGGGATTGATTGCACATCCAAGAGGATTTCGTCAAGAAGTTGAATAATCCATGTACATGAAATACTTCATATCAGACCAGCAGTTGTAGTGGTTAGGTGCCCATGTATTTTTATGGATGGTTGTTCCTTTATATGGAGTTCTACAAATTCATGATTTCTAGAAGAATAAATTCCCTAGTTGCACCAAGAGACATTTTTTTTTATAAGGATCGTCTTCATTTTCTATGGGAGCATGTGTTACAAAGGACTAGATGTTGATGAAGACCTGACCTGGCAGAGATTGAAACAAGCACTTGTTAAGGGGGAGTGCTAGAATGAGGACCTCCTACTTGTCTTATGTGTGATACTTGATCACACTAAAGGTTGTGGTTGTTATTATTATTGATCATTGTAAAGTAGAGTTTGGCTCTATGTGAGAATTGTTATTCTAAGTTTTAGGAGGTTGTTAGATCTAGTTGGACATGAGAGATTCCCTCCAACTAGTTGGATCCTATTTTGGTGTGTGGTTGATATATTCTCTAAACAAGTTGTCATTTTTTTCTAAGATATTGTAACATTTTTTTATGTTAATAGATCACTCAACATAGTTTTGATCTGTGGAAACCATGTCTACTCTCCCATTTCTCTAGTATGACAATTTTATTTTGTGGGGGCATAATGTAGCCTTCTTTGCCTATGCTTTCTTTAGTAGAGACTTTGAATAAATGCATGAATGATGACCCAATTTAATAAAATGTTCTTATACATCGTGCTTGTTTCATTCATTCAATAAGTATCTTGTTGTAATGTGACCTTGTTCTAACCTACAAATATAATGTGGTTTCATGTTATGGAATTCTAACAATTCCTAAGCAATGAATTCCCTAAAGAATCCTAGACTAACAATAGCATAAATGATCATAGATTCACCTATATTCCATATATTATTTCCAATATGGTTGGTTGTCCATACAAATTGTTATATTTTTATTCTAATCTAATGTCATGATGGTCATTTTAAAATTTGCACTAGTGTTAACATCACTATTTATTCAACCTTATCATCTTGCTATTGAGGCCTTAAATTTTAGGTCACATAAATTATATCCCACAATTTCCTCATGTGGCTAATGACCATTATCATAATGTCGAAGGATACATTTAATCACCAAAATTTGTATGTCTGGGATGTACAACATGCAAATGGTCCATATATGTTATCACATTTTCCTTCTACATTTCACATTGCATAGGCAATGACTCAACACCATGACCCCGTCATTGCTCTCTTTTGCATTAATTAAAAAGTTGTTCCTATAACTATATCGACAAGAACTATATCTACCTTGTAGCCACATGTACAAACTTGAAAAGAACCTTGTGATTTTCATCTTTTTTTTTTAATAATATAAATAAGTTGTTTTAATCATGTTTTATTTCACCTTAAGTATTAATGTATTATTAACTGACATTTATATATTTCCAAAGTGTAAATTTTGGAAAAATAAAAAAACAATTATCACTTATTGATGTATTTGGTATCTTGTGTTATATTCCTTTGCATTTTAATTAACTATGACAAATTTATTATGATGACGTTTATGCTCATCCACTTAAAGACCATGAATTAGACAAATATAAAAAACACACACACACACAAAAGAACATCCAAGTCCAAATGGAAGATAAGATTTCTATAGAATTATGTTATAAAATATTGTGATAGTATTGAAATAAGAAAATGGTGTTAGTGTGTTAAATATAAGAGTAAAAATCCATTTGTTAAAGATGAAAGTATCACTCTTTAAGTATATGATATAAATAGCTATGCAAAATCAAAAGGTCATAAATTTGTTTTGTAATTTTTAAAGAAAAATAATAATAATAATAAAACTGAAAAAGAAAACATTTAAAATTAATTGTAAATGTTAAAACAAATAGTTATATTATATTACTTGTTGAAAATATGTATTTGGTTGGTATAAATGAATTACCTTCACAATAAGTCAATTCATAACTTGAATAGGTGTAAAGTAACTCCACACATACATATTCCTGGTAATAAATTCTCACATATACTCATAGGACATCTAAAATCAAATTTATATAAGTTGTTAAGGAAGTATAGTGAAATAATTTAAAATATGATATTTTCCATAAACCATTTTACTCAATTTTTAGTTGATGAAAGAATTGACTGGATAATGAAACAACATTTGATTATTTATATAATATATTTGATAAATGAAGGAAGAGTTCAACTTGTAACAAAATTCATATGCTTGTTTCAAATAAGGTGGAAGGGTTCAATTTATGTATGAAGCAAATACAACTTTTTTGACCTATCCTTCATAAATTTAGTTAGATTTGGATTTGTTGGAGCTTCCACCATGAGGGTTATTCATAAAGATTTATCTATCAATATTTGTAGAGATACTTCTAATTTATAATTAAATATTTACTATATACATAGATTACTGAGAAGCATTAACAACAAAGGATGCTTTAAATCTTATTTTTCAAATAAATAAACTATTGATAAATTTACTTCTTTGAGTATTCTTTCATGGCTTGCAAAATATGCTGAAAAACATAATGGTATCATATCAAATCACTAAGTTAAAAGTGTTTCAAATTTATCAAAATACATAATGGTGTCATTTCAAATCACTCAGTTAAAAGTGTTTCAAATTCATCAAAATAGATAGCTCTCTATAGGCGAGGTCATGAAAGTATTAAGTTCACGCCTAGTTTTCTTGAAATATTGAGAGTTGAAAAGGGCGTGTATGAGTTAACAATAATGTCTCAAGTACAATTTTACTAGCATTTACTTGTAAAAATGTAAATATTAAATTAAATAAATTGAATGAAACGTTTTAATTTCATTAACATGTCAACCTTATTTTTAATGGCACTATTTTATATATTAATATTAGCATATTTTTTAAATGATTTCTAAGAGATGTATTTTTAATGGCACTATTTTATATATTAATATTAGCATATTTTTTAAATGATTTCTAAGAGATGTATTTGAATGAAACTATATTTTAGATATTAATATTAACCTATTTTCTTTTAAATGAAATTATTTTAGATATTAATATTAACATATTTTCTAAGTAATTTCTAAGAAATATATTTGAGACATGTCTCATGCAAATATCATATTTTTTAAGTAGAGCACAAGGAAAAACACTTGAATGATTTGTAAGTGATTTTTAAGATGGTAATGCACATATTATATTAGTTGAGCACAAGGACTAACATTTGAGATTACATGACACAAAAAAATATATATCTATGTATAAAATTTTGAGATTTTTTTACAAAACTTATGGACACTAAAAAATTACATTCTATAAGTACTAATCATTGTAATGAAAATGGATTTACAAATTTATTATTTTAAAATGCTATTGAGTTTTTAGTTATCATAATTATTACAAAGAGATGGATAACAAAGACTCTCTAATCTTTTATAAATACTAACAATTATAATGAAAATGAATTTACAAATTTATTATTTTAAAATACTATTAACTCTTTAGTCATCATAATTATTACAAAGAGATAAATAACAAAACTCTAAAAAAGAAGGTGACTAATATATTTATGAAAAAAAGAGATTGATAACAAGGACTCTAAAAAAGAAGATGATTAACATATTTATGAAAAAATGAGATTGATAATAGATTTTAAAAAAGAAGATAATTAACATATTTATAAAAAATAAATAAAAACTTATTTAATTACCAAATGTTTTGGTGATAGATGAATTTACTATTAATAAATCAAACATAAAAAAGTAACTTTAAAATTTAATCATTAATAAAAATTATAATAGTTAAGAACATGTATTTCTTTTTATGAAGTCATAAGTTCAAATCCAGAGGTAGTAGGGTATGTATACCTTCATAAAATTTATACATATAAGAGAGGTTCCTTGTTTTACAAACAAAGGAGTCTCATACACCAATTTGATATTTTTTTTTTCACACGAAAAAAACAGTTCCACTGTTATTCTTATTGAATCAAATGAAACTTCTGATTACAAAAAACGGATTTCCAAGTGTAGAATATTCCAAGTGTAGAATAGTCATGTTTTGTTCAGCTGAATCCTGAGAGTACATTGTTTGTCTTTTTCCTTTTTTTCCCTTACAACTATTTTGTTGAACTGTCTGTGAATGTGCATAAAGTTTAAGGTTTCAAAGCCTTGCTTTAAGTTGCTAATCTTATCCTTCCATTGGCTAAGGTAGATTATCTCTAGTTTCGTTTTGTCACTAATCCAGTCTATAGTAACCTTAGAGTCCCCTGCCACCATTAATTTCTTGATAGAGAAATGAGTTGCAAGATAAAGAAGTCCCCATAATCCCCAAAATGTGCTTGGTTGTTGTGTCCAGGAGTGATTTTTAAGTAAATACCTGTACCACAATTGTCTGTTGAAGCTGCACCATCAAAGAAGCCAATGGGGTTATTGTTGAAGTAGACAGGGTTAAGTAGTATATCTGTTCCAAAGTTCCCATTGGTAAGATACACCAATTTAATGTTTAGCTTAACTCTGACTTTAAAAATAAAATTCTAAAATTTTAAAAAACCCACCAAAAACCAAATCTAATTTTATTTTAAAAAAGGTTGAGCCATCGTATTAACAAAAGAACAAAAGCTATATCTAAGTTTGTAGAATCTAGAGCTTTTGGAATATTAATATGCATAACGACATGTGGAGAAGCAATACCAATAAATAAAAGTTGGTGCAGAGCCGTTTCCAAGCAATACCGATAAATAATAGTTATCTAAAAGAAATATGTTCACATTTGGTGCTGAGCCATTTCCACATCAGGTATAAAGATAAGAAGCTTTTCAAGAGTGGAAGACAAACATAATGGCGTGCGGCATGATAAGGTTCTGGTTGTTGACTGTTTTCTTGGAATATATGTCCTGAGAAGATATTCCAGGCAACATACTCTCTCTTTATTGGTTGTGACAATCCCTGAGAGTCAGCATATCAAGGCGTGGATATTAATTTATGTTATGTACAGCGTTGCTGCTTATCATATTAGTATTTGGCAATTAAATAGTTATTAGAGATATAACAGATGACTTAAAATATGCTGCCAACTCTGATCACCACTATCTGCCATGGCAGTGACATATAATTAGAGATTTAAATATTGCAAGGCCAGCCCCGATGAGAAGAGTTTCCAGCGAAATTTCCAACATAATTAGAGATACGTGCGTTTTTGGGTTTTCTGTTTTTCAGAAGGGCTTTGGCTTTTTTTTAATGTATCAGTAGAACGTATAATTTCTCCTGCGAGAGTTTTTTTTACTTGTATGTTTGGTTTTTTTTGTTTTTAACAATAGCTTTGAGTTGCTTTTAAATGTATCAGTGAAAGTATAATTGTTCAGTTATTTCTCCAAAGAAAATATATCCAAAAACAAACAGACTCTTAAAACTTTGTGGGCACTCTTTTCTTCATGGTAAAGGAATGGACAATGGTGCTTACACAGTTATTTGTTCAAAGCAAATGTGGGCACTCTTTTCTTCATTTCTTCATGGTAAAGGAAATGGACAATGGTGCTATGTTAAAGGAAGGAAGAGTATGAAAAAGATTGAAACTTTGGGGGCACTCTTTTTTTCATGGCAAAGGGAATGGATAATGGTGCTTACATAGTTATTTGTCCAAAGGAAATGTGGACACTTTTTTTTTCATGGTAAAGGGAATGGACAATAGTGTTATATTAAAGGAAGAGTATGAAAAAGATTGAATTATTAGATGTGTGTTAATGTGGAAAGACTTTATTTTTTTTTAATGTATATTAGCAATATTTATGAAAATTTGAAATTGTTACTTGCACAGAATTTGAAATAAGTGGTTATTGAATCATGTGGTATTGGTTCCCTAATTTTATGCATGTATCGAATCTTTAGTAGGCATTCATGTGTATTATTCCAACCCCAATCAGGTCATTTCTACTAGTTCTTGCGAGTGGCTAGAGAAATATTCATGTAACATTATATATAACAATTTAGATAGGGGGACTTTCATGGAGATAACTAGAATCTATGTTGTACTCCCAAAGATGGTGAGGCATGGGAATTATTAAGACACACACACAAGTGTGGGTTCTTTGTTCCTAATGAGTTATCATAAAGTTGGAAGGGAATAAAGGATGTAAGGTGCTTTTGAGGAATTGCATTCATTTAGGAGCTCCATTAGGAAAGAAATCTTAAACAATTTTCAATTTGTAAATTTGTAATATTTCTCCAATGTATGTGAGGGTGAAAGGAAAATTTGTTGCTCATAGTATCAAGAAGATATGGGAAGCAATGAAATCACATCTTAACTAGAAAGGTCAAGTGCTTAGATCAAAGTTGTCTTCCAACGATCATTCTCTTTATTGTTCTCTTATTTTATTTCATGAAGAAAGAGTATTAGTTGAGTCAACATGGTTTTTGGCCATGATATTTATTAGGAAAGTCATCAACACTCTCAAGGATATATTTGATGCCCAAACTTGAGACTGAGTGCCTTGGCCAAAATTGAAGTCCAAATTTTGGATAGATAAGCCACATAGGTTAATATTTGATTGAAGGAAAGAGATTATCACTAAGTCTCTCCTCTCATAAAATTAGGCTTGCAATCTCCTATAACTTACTGGAAGGACGAGAAGTGGATAAGACCAAGGTCATTAAGAAGTACAACTTGTCAATGGATATATGTGGGTATGTCATAAGATTATCTTAGATGGTTAGTTCAAAAGGTTTTGACATATTGAGTCTAAGAAAATAATGTAGTTCAAAAAGGTTTAACATCTTAAGTCTAAGAAAATAATGTGGGTCTTGAAATGACACAATGATTAAAAACTTTTGGTAAACCCCAAAAAGGTCCTTTTTAATTGGTTTCATTTTTATAATCTTAATTGAGAGTATGTATATATAAGGTGCTACTTGTATAAGTAAATAGCAAGTCATCCTATAAAAAGGACTACTTGAGCATTGAATTAATTTATAAAGAGGTTATTATAGCCATTGATACACACATTAGTATATGATCATTGAACATATAGAAATAGTTGGGGGTTATTAGGATTTTTTGTTCTAATATTTTAGGATTTCTTATGTAATTTATCATTATTATTATTTTTGAAAGTTGTGTTCCCATCTTTGGTATATATTCGTTTATTATGATGTTTTTGGTAATTTGGATCTGCTATCTAAGTAAACAATTATTGAATTGATGTCTTCAATGTGTACCCTTCACTGTTAGAGATATAACTTTTCATGGGGATATCAAAATTGAGGTATGTTTAAATTTTTAAAATAACACCACTAAAAGTATTGTTTATTGCAAATGATCCCATGGTTGGTTGGTAAAGGGGGGTATTATTATCCCCCCTGTGAAATATAAAATCACCTTAGAGATATGTTCATTGTTCATGGGTCGTCTCACTTACATAATAAAGTCATGTCATGTAGTTGTGGCCAAGTGCAAATCTTGGTCAAATTTGCTTGAATAGATAATCCGTAGTCATAATATGTTCATTAAAAAGTTGGCACTTCTATGAGTCGTGAAATCTATTTATTTCATTGAAAGGTATAGTTTGTACATGTTGACCTATTGTTCCTATAATAAAAAGACTTCGTGATTAAAATCTTGATAGAATTGGCACATAAAATTTAGTAGATATAGTCCACACAAGTTAGGGTTCATGTCCAAACTTAAAGAGATCGAAAATAGTAAATCATAGAAAAGTTTATAAATCAAAATTATGTGTTGTTTAATGTTCTAGAGAGAATACATATCGCAATGTCTCTATTTAAAATTTCAAAAACAATGGCATGAAATTCTAGGAGATCATGTTTGTCCAAGTTATGATTGATATCCAACGTTGACAACTTGCTAAATCTAATAGGGTGTAGTAAATTGAAAATGAATCTAATTCCCAAATCCAAATTGAGTTCAAATTGATTTAGATTATTTTGCATGAAAATCAAGGAGTTACGGTATGTACAAATTTCAAATTTTCTCTTTAAGTAATGATTGAAAATAGTGGGGTTTATTTTAAATTAGTCATAAATTCGCCTCAACAAGTCCAATTCAAGTGAAATTTGTTTCATTAGGGAGAGGAAAGTTCATATTATTATAGGTTCAAATTGCACGGAAATTAGAGCATAAGTCATGACATTATTTCCACCACAATTTCATCTTTAAATTAGTCCCCACATAAATGTCTAAAACAACGAGTCAATGTAAATCGAGCATAAAGTTTTATTGGTTTTTCCAAATTAAGTGATGTAGCATTTGGTACAAATTTGGTAGATGAAAAATATTTAGGTTTAATAATGTCGATAATAAATAAACATTGAAATCAAGGAAAAAAAGAAAGGCAATTGCATACCTTATTGCCCAAATCTCTATGAAGGTGTCATCAACAAGAAAGGATGAAGGTTTCCAAGTGGAAATGGAAGACAAAACACATTGGCGAAATTCTTGCAACCATGTCCCAACTCTCGCATTCACTGCATTATTTGATATAACCCACTTAACCAACAGGGCTGCCATTTTGATGGGTGTTGAACACAAGAATGGTGTACAAAGGACACTTTCATGGCACAAAATTTCATGATTTCATATTATAGAATAATAACATCAACCTAGTAAATAAGACCATTAGAAATACTAGAAATTCATGTTTTCTTATTATAGAAGAATAATGTTGGCATGGTCACTAAGGCCGTTAGAAACTAGAATTTCATGAATTCATATTATAGAAGAATACTTTTGACCTTGTAAATAAGGTCATTATAAACAAATATTTTATCCCTTCATATTAGAGAATAATAAAATGATGTGAAAGTTAAGGCACTAAAAACAAGAATTTTCATGAATTCATATTATAGAAAAAGAACGTCGACTTGGAAAATAAGGTGATTAAAAAAATACCTTGTATTTGTTTGTACAAAAAGTTGAATCACTCACAACGATGTTGTGGTGAAAAGATGAAAATGGGTAACACTTTTTTTTGTTTTTGACAATAAAAACTACAAAACTTTTTGTTTATTCAACTTCAACCACTCTAAACTTTCATTTTATTTGAGAATTTCACTTTGCAGTAAAAACAAGATTTGTAGAGAATTTCCTTAACTCTATACTCATATTTTTTTTTAAATATTTATGGACATATAGTTGGATAAATATGATGTTTATTGACTTAAGATACTTTAAAATTTTAGGTAAGGATAATGAGTGACAGATGTGGGTATCTAGTTTCTTATATATGGCTATTGAAATAAGGAAAACTATATATATGCTCATAATCTACATAGATTGCACTACTGCATGGATTATATTTTATTTTTTTTTGGATTATTATTATTTAAAATAGAGTAAAAAAAATGTCATTGTATCAACACATTTTTGTGGGTATTATTTTTCTTTTTGATATGATCATTAATCAATAAGAAAAAAAAAATACCCTTTTGAAGAGGACAATGTGAGGAAGTGCATTGTTATTTTTCTTGTTTTTTTAGTATTGTGACTTTGACAATATTTAATTTTCATTTCTATCAATTTTTAGAATAGTAAAATTCTTAAGCGATAAAGTTTAGAACAAAATTATTAAGAAATAGAATTTCTTAACAAAAATCAATAATTCATATATGATTACCAACTATATTTGAATACGAATCCATTAATAACAAGTTTGACAATGATCTCCAAAAATTGTAGGGGTTTTCCCTTGTTGAAGTTGCAGGTTTATGAAAAATACAATCGAATTTGTTGTTCTAATTGGCCAAAAGCTATTGACCGAGAAAATTTTCCATCTAAAAGTTTTCTAAACTCTAGGTTCATATTTTTTGTACAAATAAAACAATATTATTGGTTAGAAACTCACAAACTTATGATCAAGAGTTTATAAACTATCAGCCTAGAGTTTTATTGACTTTTTGTGCATCTTCATCATACCACCCTCACTCCAAAAAGTGTTATCAATTTTCACATTTCTATCTGTTACTATACTCATGCCTAATATATTGTTCCATCGACCATCTTATCATTATTCCTAGAATGGATATCTCTTGATTTAGTGTAAACACATCCATTTCTGTAACAACTCTGGTTAAATAGCTGCGTGGGGTTTATTAATTATAATTAATTAGATAATATAACTATCCTAATATGTTTTAGTTAAACAATGATTATTTCTTAATAATATTAATTAATTAATTAATTATTAATTAATTTTTCATATATGTTGATGATTAATTAATTAATTAATTGAATCATTAAAGATTTGAGTAATAAATTAGAGGGGCTAAATAAATTTAAATTATTAATAATAAGACTTTACGTATGAAGGGGGGGGGAAGAAGCATTAAATGAAGGATAAGGTAATAAAGGCATGGGATAAGGTAATAATGGGGGAGGATAAGGTAATTAATGGAGGATAGGGAGTCGATGGATGGGGGAAGATATGACGGGGGAAGAGTCCTACGGGAGGGGATTATGAAAATTTGGGGGAGGAAGAATTATTGGGGAGGAGAAGATTGTATTTCTGGTTGGGATATTTTTATGGTGCTGGGAGTTTAGTTTTTGGGGTTTTGGTGAACCATCGCAGGGGGCAGCGGGTTGCTCGGGGTTTTGGGCACGGGGGCCAGGATTCCTTACGGTATCCTGGAGCTAGGGAGCTGGACATGATGCTCCTAGCTGGCTAGGTGGTTAGTCGGTTTGGGCAGGGTTTGGTCAAAGCAGCAGGCTGGACAAAGCAACAGAGAGGATGAACAACCAGATCAGCGGGAATTATCATCAGCAAGAGGTATCTATATTTTGTTATGTAATTCATTAGATTGTTGTTCATTAATTAATTTATGTTGCTTATATGCTTATGCTAAAAGAAATTACTTATTGATTCTGCGTAGAAGTAATCTTATTGTTAAAATTTATGAGATTTAATAGGTTAATTAAATATAGGTTCCTACACATGGTATCAGAGCCTTAGTTTGAAATCTGGGCCTGAGGGCCAAGCTCAAGCTCCAACTCTAGCCCCACCTAACCTACAATCCAAGCACAGGAATTTTAACACAAATATAAAAATAAATGACATACATATTGAAAATGTAAAGGAAGCAGAGGCCTTATAATTGCCAGTAGAGCTTTTGGATGCACTGCTATGATCCCAGCAGCACCAGTTTTGTTAAATTGTTCCATGAGTATGAATGAATTTGTGTACAAGAACAAGCTCATGGGACTCTTTGGCACTGAATACTAGAGTTTAAATTCTGCTTCCTGTATACCCAAACAGAAGTTAATAGTTTTCAAAAAAAAAAATTATTAATGGCACAATACATTAGCAACAATGAAGATAAAGATAGCTCTCCCCATTAGCACCATCAAAGAATCTTCAGAACAGAGAAACATACATAAGGTCATTCCAGTCACGAGTGTTCAAACTTCAAAGGAAATTGCATTCATCAAGTAGGACAACGGTCAAACCTGATGGGAGAGAGATATCCTAAATTAATTTTGCAAAGCCTTTGGGCTAAGGAGGTAAATGGGAGAGGGAGACACAATAAAATCAAAGACTTTCTCCAGGGATACACATGACCTGGAGAATACCTTCTAGATATAAAGAGGAATGAAAAAGTAACAACTAATGGAATTAGGAACTATAGGAGTAATAGAATGGAGTGCACCTATGGGGCCAATATAGGAGCAAGGGAGAAAATATCTGATAGAGGAAATTGAAAGAGGATAAGTAGGGTTACACCAATCCTGCAATAGACACGTGTTTGTTGGGATTATCATCCAAAACAAATTAAGTTGTTTGACAAAGTTTGGCTAGCATACAAAAAACATTGCAAAACAGACTGTAAAATATCCATCAGAAATTAAATTTTGGAAAGACACATAGAAAAGAATGTTATGAATATGACATAAACTTCATGATGAGAATATAAAAAAAATCTGGCTAACGGACATAAAAACCTTTCAAGGCAGACTGTAAAATATCCATCAGAGATGAAAATTTAGAAAGATACATAGAATGTTAATGAGTTGACATCGACTCCAGGAAAGTGGGAGACGCCTTAGTGAATTTATTATTTGTATCACCTACCTCAAACAACAATAAGTCATGCCATATTTAAAATGTAGCAAACGTCAGTTGGTATAAAGCCCTATGACTCTAAGCAGTTGATTTACTTACTGTGAGTAGGCACTTAAAATACACAGGTCATCCAACTACAAGAAAGACATCGATTCATGTAAATATGAAATGTAGCAAAAGTCATTATTTTTATTTTTTACTCACCTACCTCAAACATATGAAATGTAGCGAATTTATTATTTTTATCACCTATCTCAAACATACAAGAAAGACATCAATTCATGTAAATATGAACTGTAGAAAAATTCGTTATTCTTAGCTACAAGAAATATTGTTTATCAGGAAGGAACCTTGTTTTGGCATGCGCATGATTCACGCGACCTGCAACCGCATACACAACCATTAAATATTGTTGTAAAAAATAAAATAATAAATAAATAAAAATTATTATCCCGAAGACCAATAATCAATTATCCAAGTCCACAAGTTGTCGAGTTAAGCGCCAACTGCCAACACATCAAAAATCAAGGCCCGCGACCAAGCCACCGAAGGGAGGAGCCTACGAGGGAGCCCAAAAAGGGTCTTCAATGCGTCAAGTCGAATAAGCACTGAAGACAAGTCCACGAGCTATCAATCTAAGAACCCAACACAACACAGAGTGCTGAAACCATAAGGAAGGAGCCCACGAGACAAAAAATGTGCACCGAGCTACGGGGAGGAGCCACAGACCAAAGGCCACAAACAACCCATGCGCAGAGTACCACATTAGCGACCAGCCACGACCGAGGAGTCGCGCACTACACAAACAAAAAACAAAACAAAAAAATATTAATAAACAAAAAAAACAGCACCCAAACGAACGACCACGAAGGAGGAAAGCTCATGCAGGTGCCATGCACCAGTGTATCACCTCCGCCAGCCAGAAACCAGCCACCCAGACCAAGAACAGGAGAAGTCGTAAGAGAAGGCCATGGTGGCCGACCCAGACCTCGCAAGAAGAAAATGAGTGGGGGAAAAGAGAATTTAGGGTTAAGGGATAGTTTAGGGTTTAGGTATGAAGAGCTAGAGGAAACGAGGGCAGGACGTGGGCTTCATGCATGCCCTCCCTTTAGTTATTTAAAAAGAATTTTTTTTTAAATTATTTACGTAATTTATATTTTCTTTTATTTTAGTTATATTTTTTTTATTTTTATTTATTTATTATAAATTATCGTAAAATATTTATATATATTATTTGTTAAATTGTTTTTTTTTTTTTTNTATATATATATATATATTGAAATATTTGGGGTAGTCAATGGGATTTGAACTTGTGGTTTTCCCCGTTCAAAGTTTTCACATAACCCTCCATACCAACGCACCACACGTTGTACCTTGGAAAAAAAATAAATTTAAATTAAATAGAAGGATTAATTAAATTAGTGATTAGCCCCCGGGGGGGCAGCTCAATTGGCAAGTGCCGTGAAAATGAAGTTCCATGAGGTTTCGAGTTCAATTCCCCCCGACTTACAATGTGTGTAACGTATGGGGCCTTATGGGCACACCTGGAGGTTATAGTGGTAGAATTTGGATAACACGGCCACGTGTAACGCGAGCACGTGCCCAACTAGTTGTTGATTCCTCCAGACATAAAAAAAAAAATAATAATAATAAATAAATAAATAAATAAATAAAATTAGTGATTAAGTAATTAATACTAATAATAATATTAAAATTTATGGATTAACTAAATGCGTTGATTAAGGCGACTGAAACTTAGGCTTTGTTGATTAAATTTAGTCTAGATTATTAGTTTTTAATAATTAATCAACATTGGGTTGGAAGCCACCTTAATTAGTTGTAAACGCAAAGTATACGAACTTAGACCAAGATAAGTGGGAGGAGGCTTCATGCGCGCTAGGAGGGTAAGCTAGAGGAACTGGCGAGAATGGCGCAAACCTAGCATAGCTACGAGGCGAGGGATTCAATAGTTTTCTTAGGCGAAGAAATAAAGCTTAGACACTTTATCCCTAACCTAGCCAATCCCCTAAAGAGAGTAACGTCTGTTTGCAGACAAGTAAAAAAGAACTTATGCCTAACCTTGTTTTCTAGTTAAGTTGCGCAAATGTGAAAGGTCCTTGAACTCACCCTGACAACTTTGGTTGATGCAGGTTAAATCATACAGGATGGTTAGGACTTGAGGGAATCAATATAGAGGAGCATCGTCATAGGCACCGCCAACACTGCCAGCACCGCCGCCACCATCGTCGGAACTAGCTCTCATGTTGCGCTCTTTGGAGGCCATAAATGAGACTTTAAAGGGGTGACAACTAGCAGGGATCGAAGTGGAACCCCCACCATCTGGAACGGGTAATCTAGAAGCATTGAGGGATTCAGGGGAAGGACCTCCACCCAAAGACATCACTCAAGAATTGTAGAAGATCAAACTTTTGGAGTTTGTTGGGGGTCGCGCTAGTGAACGTGTGGAAGCATGGTTGGAAGGCATGACAAGGTGTTTTTCCTTAAGGGACTATGCATCCACCTCAAAAGTGAAGATAACGATTTTTTTGTTAAGAGATAGCGCCTTGAACTGGTGGGGCAACCTGGAAAGACAACTGCATCTTACCCCGGACATAGTATCTTGGGAACTTTTTGAGGAGAGGTTCCGAAGGAAATATCTGCCAGCTTACTATGAGGAACAGTAGGTAGGAGCGTTTCATGCTCTAGTACAGGGAAACAAGACCGTAGAGGAATATGAGATTAGGTTTATGGAATTGGTCAAGTATGTTTCATATATGGATAATGACCAACAACAGGCAGAATGCTTTGTCTATGGATTAAACCCTAAGATAAGGGATATGGTGTGGATGTGGAAACTATCTTCAATAGCAGATGTTGTGGAAAATGCATGTTATGCGGAGGAACACATGAACTTAACCGGAGGTACGAGACCGACCTTTCCGCATCGTCCTGGATTCGTAGGTAAGGCCCCTAGGACATTTCCTAGGGAAGGGGGCCCAAGGCCACCTCCATATGGTAACAGACTCACACCAAGGACAGTATTTGCAGGGATTTCAATGGCAGCGAGTGCAGCATCTCGTTCATCACCAACGACGCAGGTAGGTCCACGACTATCTCGGGGAACAGCTAGTAGGGGCAGGGGTTCCAGGGGAAGGAACTCATTTCAGAGATAGTCACATAATAGTGCACAGGTTCAATCCTGTGTTACCTGTTGGGGATGTGGAGGACCCCATTACCAGCGTGACTGCCCAGAGTTACAATCAGGATTCGTGCATAGAGAAGGAAAGGCCCCGATGGGAAGAGCAAGTAGCAGCCACCAGATTTATGTAGAGGTTAATAATCACCAGGCCAAGCATCAATCCATGGTGGTGGAGTCATCAGGTACGCTAAATCATATCAATGTTGAGATTTTATTTGATTCTGGTGCGATAGATAGTTTCATTTCACCATCTGCATTATAAAAGAGTGGGTTGGCAGCCTACGAGAACGATGAATTTAAACAAGTCAAGATGGCTTCGGGGGGAAAACAAGCGGTAGGACCTAGTGTTGATAATTGTGTAGTCGACCTGGGAGTGTGTACTACCAGGTTGAAGGTATACGTCACTGTGCTCGGGGCGTATGACCTAATCATTGGAATGGATTGGTTAGAAGCTCATCGAGCTTTGGTGGATTGTTTCGCAAAAAGGGTTCTCTGTATAGACAACGAAGGAAGGCCAGTGAAGATCCAGGGTGTACAGAGAAAGGTGTCATTACACTTTATCTCAACTATGAAGGTTAAGCGATGCTTGAGGCAAGGGTGTCAACTATATGTAGTGGAAGCAGTGAATGAAAGGAAGGGACCCTCATTAGATCAGTACCCGGTATTGTCAGAATTTAAGGATGTTTTTTCGAATGAGTTACCAAGGTTACCTCCTGAGAGGGAGCTTGATTTTACTATTGAGATAAAACCTGGTGCAAAATCAATTTCTAAGAATCTGTATCGGATGATAGTGCCAGAACTTTGTGAATTGCAAATGCAGTTAAAAGAGTTACTAGACTTAGGGCTAATAAGGCCCAGTGTTTCACCTTGGGGTGCACTAGTAATTTTTGTAAAGAAGAAGGATGGATCCTTACGACTGTGTATAGACTACAGGGACTTGAACCGTGCTACAGTGAAAAATAGGTACCCGATGCCACGAATAGATGACCTCTTTGATCAGATGAAATGAACAATGGTATTCTCAAAGATTGATTTGCGATCAGGGTATCACCAGTTAAGGATTAAGGAAGGCAATATTCCTAAAACTGCCTTTCGAACTCGGTTTGGACATTACGAGTTTGTTGTAGTACCTTTCAGATTGACCAATGCGCCAGTAGTATTCATGAGCCTCATGAACGACGTATTCCAGAAGTACTTAGACCGTTTTGTACAATTCTTTCTAGATGACATCCTCATCTATTCCAAGAACGAAAGAGAACATGAGGAACACTTATGAGTGGTGTTGTCCTGCCTTAGAGAGAACAAATTATATGGGAAGTTTTCGAAGTGTTCCTTCTTTCAGAAAGAGATCCACTATTTAGGTCATATCATTTCCGGTGAAGGAATCTCTGTGGACCCAGAAAAGGTAAAGGCCATTATGGAGTGGCCAGTGCCGAAAAATGCCCATGAGGTGAGAAGCGTCATGGGGCTAGCAGGTTATTATCGGAGATTTGTGAAAGGATTCTCTAAAATATAAAAACCCATCACCACTTTGTAGCACAAGGGGGTTAGGTATGAATGGATAGAAGAATGTGATAGTGCATTCATTAAACTTAAGAGATTACTAACTAGTGTGCCAATTCTACGAGTGTCGGATATGGAAAAGGACTTCACAGTTTGCAGGGATGCCTCAAAGCAAGGGTTGGGGACCATTCTAATGAAAGATGGAGGAGTGATAGCTTATGCATCAAGGAAGTTGAAGAAACATGAAGAGCTATACACAACTCATGATTTAGAGTTGGCATCTATAATGCTAACTCTGAAACTTTAGAGGCACTATCTTGTGGGGTGAAACTTTGAGCTCAAAACGGACCATCAAAGTTTAAAACATCTCTTCACTCAAAGGGATCTAAATGCCAGGAAAAGATGATGGAGTGAGTTTATAAGTGAGTACGATTTTGGTATTTCGTACATCAAGGGAAAGGAAAATGTGGTCATAGATGCCTTGAGCAGGAGACCACGTGTCTTCTCCTTGGTACCCTTAAAGGTCAATATGAGGGAACATGTGTTGACGCAACTCCAAGGAGACAGTTGGTATTTAAAGGTTACTTCAAACCTCCAGAGTGGGAGGCAATTAGACCCAAAGTATGAAGGATATAGTCTGGAAGCAGATGGACTGTTAAGATATTGAGAAAGGATGTACATCCCTGAAAATGGGGATATTCGAAGCATCATACTGAAGGAAGCCCATAGAGCACTTTATTGTGCACATCCGGGTGTGAAGAAGATGTACGCAGACATGAGGAATATTTTCTTCTGGGTAGGCATGAAGCGCGATGTATTCCATTTTGTCGCCAGGTGCCTAAAGTGTCAACAAGTGAAAACCGACCACCATCACCCGGCAGGCCTCCTACAACCACATGATGTTCCTATGTCCAAGTGGGAAGTCATCTCTATGGATTTTGTTTTGGGGTTGCAACTCACATCTCATAAACACAATGCCATTCTTGTGATAGTTGATAAGTTAACCAAGAGTGCTCATTTTATTCCGGTTAGAGACACTTACGATGTCACTGATGTGGCA
>ML778713.1:197562-254165 GCA_009831015.1 Picea engelmannii
TTGAACTCTCCATCCTTGCCCCTTCCTTCCACCCAAGAATATATGAGAGATAATAAAACTTTACATTAAATCATCACCATCAACCAATCATCACATAGAACCTGATAATGCTTCTTGAGACTTCTTCAATTTCTGCAATTCTTTAATTCTTGGAGTACTTTGATCCTATAGATAATATTACTCAATGTATTCTCTGAAACTCCTCCAATTTTCACTCCTTAAATCCTCCCCAAAAACAGGTTATAGAAATAATGGTAGACTTTATTCAATTATGGTCTGTTTAGAAGAGCCAACTTGTACATCATGCCCCACGCTCAATATTTAACATCCAATTCTAAAACTCACACACAAGAAACTAAAGTCTGTACTCTTTCCAATGGAAGGGGTCCCACTGAATTTGGATTCTGTATGAAAACGTTATGACTATTTTACCTGGAACACCTGTTTATTGACTATCTTCAGGACTGGTCACAAACCCTATCTTCCATAGAGTGTATCTCCATAATTATTGCGAATCAAGAGCTGAAATTTTTACCAGAGGTACCTTGATATGTCTTCTCAATACCATAGTGATTTCACCATCTGAATCATTCTAGAAAAAAAGTTATAGAAAAAATGGTAAGATGACCTGAAAATAACATACCTTAGAACACATCACCAAAAGACTTCATCCTCCCTTGAAATCCAGTCTTCTTTTCTTCTTATTACCTCTAAAATTTGACTTGTATCAAATGAATGTATAATGATGTTTATTTATACCATTTATGTCACTTCCTTTTAACATTAGGGCCTACCTGACACTTTCTTATTTTGTAATTCTTTTCTTTAATTATCTTCAGGGCCTACATGTACAATTCACTTTGTCATCTTCAAAAATTAATTTCTCCTCAACCGTGAGGATCCACGTGACGTGCCACATACCATCGGAAACAACATGATGTATAATATACATCCATGGGTGTTGTATCTGCATGTGCATTTTCCTTCATGTCCAAATACCTTCATCAATCTTGCGGTCCAAAACCCATGAATAGGGTTGACATCAATGACAACAACCAATCTTCCAACATCTTCAACCTTTTTGCCAAGTCCTCTAATGGTGTTGAAAATTTCATCCACATGGAGAAGATATGCTACAAAATTTTCTTTGTTTTTCATTTTCAGGCTCTCAACATGTCTCTTGTGAGTTTGTAGCTTTGTATTCTTATCCTTGTCATCATCTTCATAGATATTTTGAAGCTTGTCCCAAATTTATTTTTTCAATCCACAATGCATCACCTTGACAAACTTGGATTCTGATGGACCACACAAGATGGAATTCATGGATTTTGCATTGATTTCAATAGGCTTCTTCCTGGCCACACCTGTTGGTGGAGTTGTTGGGGATATATAACCACTCATGATTGATTTCCAATTATCAAAACCAAGAACTATTAAATAGGTTTGTGTCCTTATACTCCAGAAGTCATAGTTTGTTCCATCAAACAACAGATCCTTGTTTGTGGGAAAACCTTCTTGATCGTCCATGTCTGCTCCTAGGATCTACCTTCCATTGGTTAGACTATTTCTGAAGAAACTCTCTCTGATACCAATTGATGAGCACACACTTATACTGAGAGGGGGGGTGAATCAGTATAAGACAAAAAAAAAAAATCAAACATTCATCAACCATAAGAAAACAATCACATTGCAGAAATGGAACACAAGATTTCTGTGGAAACACTTTTGGGAGAAAACCAAAAACAATATCTTTATAATTATTTGTAGGAACCAACCTATTGTTACAAATATTTGTAGGAACCAACCTTCTAGAGACACCAATCCCCACCGGTACAAATCTTGGTAGGCACCAACCTACTCTTATAGATATTAGAAGACATCAATCTATTGGAGACACCAATCCCCACCACTAATCACCAACTTAGCAAGAGACACCAATATATTACACATATTCTTAGACACAAATACCCACCGCTAAGCACCAAATTAGAAAGAGACATTAATTTCTTATAGATATCCATAGACACCAATCTACTCGAGACACCAATCCCCACTGCTAAACACCAACTTAGAAAGAGACACTAATTTCTTTGTATGAGTTGTACCAACCTTCACTATGTATCCTTGTTACTTATACCTTTACCAAGTCTGCTTGTTGTTTCTACCTTCACCAGGTCTTCTCATTGATTCTACCTTCACCAATTTTTCTCACTACTTATGCCTTTACCAGGTCTGACAAAAATTTGAATTTCCAAATGGTAACTTTCTCAAAGCTAGTTGTTTTGGGCCTCTTCCAAAGAATGAACTTGTACATCATGTCACATATCCAATTTTGCAAATATGATTATGAAATTGTTACTTGGGGTACTTATGTATGTATCCTTTGTTCTTTGAAATTTTCACAGTCTGAAGAGTCCCATAAAAGAAGTTATAGTGAAAAATCAAGCTGGCTTGTTTGAAACTGATTTCAGGAGCATTCGGGAACCCTACCTTCCATATAGCATATCTCTAAAAGTATATTGAACCAACGTGTAAAAATTGTACCACATGTAGACTAAGATATTTCCTTTGTCTCTGAAATTTTCAAGGTCTAAAACATCCTAGAAAATAAGTTATAGCAAAATTCCCAAGCTAAATTGTTTGAAACTAATTTAAGGAGAATTCATGAACCCTAACTTCCTCAAGGCATATCTTTGAAAGTATAGCAAAACAACATCTGAAATTTGTACCACATGTACACCAAGATCTCTCCTATGTCTATACAAAGTTTCAAGGTTTGAAACATTCTAAAAAAAAAATTATCACAAAAAATCCAAGATGACCTAAAACTAATTTCACAATTCAATCTTTGTTAATCCATTTTTCACGCACTCACTTTCTCTCAATGCATTCTATTTTTATACATTTTCATAACCCTTCATGAAGGGACATGTCACTTAATTAAATAACTAATTCTCAATACCATGTGAAAACACCCCAAATACCATGGGGAAATACCCCAAACCCATGTGTTTGAAACCACCATTTCACTTTTTATGTTTTCACATGCACCCATTTTTTAATATACTTGTAGACCTATATATAATTCAATCTTGGAGATGTTGTGTGTATTGTGATGTCGTTATATGACATTATTGAAATCATTAATCCTTTGACATCAATGACAATAATTCCAACACAAAGTTCCATTGGGATGTGAATGTATTGATATTCAAAGTGTTAAATAACCATACTTTGATATTAGATATGGATTGAAAGTATGTCTAAACTATAGTATTTTGAAACAAATCAATTTTGAATTTCATTAGTAGAATAGGAATGTACATTTAAATATGAACATGAAGCTTGGTATAAACACTAACAAATCAACCAATTACCAACCCATTTACAAAGTTGTAGGAAAACATAAATAACTTAACTAATATAATACAAAACACTTTTTTATGTGTATGTTCATATTCTGTAAATTGCATGATGTGCATAACTTTGTGAAGAGAGGGAGAGAGAGAGAGAGGATGAAGACAATCCATTGTGATTATTTGTTTTCCATTCATATTGTTAAGCTATCTATTTGTTGATTGTGTGACCATGTCAAAATGCCAAACTACATGACTAAAAATATGAGAAAATATGAGACATAATCCCAATTTTCCACTTTGATCTATGCCAAATATGCCTATTTTAATGTGCATACCATGTTGATGATTCTACATTATTCTACATATTTGATACATTTACCAAATTTGTGCACTCATACTTAAACTTTGACCTGGATCTCTCTATAGAAAAACTCCATTGGTCATGGATTCAGTCGATATTTGACTACTCTTGATATCAAACCTCCCTACATGGAACTTCTCTAAGGTGTGACTCTCCTTTCAATCCAATATGATAAAATTATAGGGTTGCCTATCTAGTTTCTCACCCTTTATACTGTAGAAATATATTGTTTTCCAAATTTGTGCCTACTTTAGTGACAAGCTCTTCTTTACTGACAATATCTTCAAGAATCAACTTGCACCAATTAGCATCAACGGCACCAAATAATCTACAATATCCTCATATATCCTATCTTGATTCAATCAAGGATTCACTTAAATTCCTTACCCCGGTGTATATCACACATCGACCCTATTAAAATACAGTGTTATGAATTCAACAATATTGTGTAGCTCCTCTATTTCACATTTCACCTCAAACCAAATGCATAAAAGCAATATTTTATATGTCATTGTTTCAACTCCTATTCTCCAACAAGGAACAACAAGGTTTGTTCTTTAAAAGGGAGGACATCCAGATGTTTTCTTCATTAAACCTCTTATATTCGTCAAAAACAAATACCACTAATTTAAGTGCATGTTTCATTGTAAAGGGTGTGCCAACAAAAACAATTGGGCACAATTACTCTCCAAGGAAATTAAATAACTTTCAAAATCAAAGTCAAAATCATGGACATAATTTTCCAAATGAAAAATTAGATAATGTAAAGAGATTTTAGCTTTTATCTTTATCCTCATCCTATTTGTCTTATTTGGATGAGTTATATTCAAAACCAAAGTGTGTAAATTATCCCTAACTTGTGTTGAGTTTGTACAAAATATTTGTGTTTGTTTTGTATATGTACCCAATGAACTCTTATATATACACACCCACATATTAATAATGTACATTGGAAAAAGTGTTTTTATTATGTGTTATTTTGCTATCTTGCACTTGTCCATACACATATTAATAATGTACATTGGAAAAAGTGTCTTCATTATGTGTTATTTTTCTATCTTGCACTTGTCCATACACATATTAATAATGTACATTGAAAAAAGTGTTTTTATGTGTGATTTTGCTATCTTGCACTTGTCCATAGTTGACAATAGACTTTTCAATTATCTAGAGTAAGTTTGGTGTTTTTCCATTTACTTGGAGAAATCGTACAAACTTTTCATCTTGCAATGCTTCTAATTCACATCATCAATTAAGTTACAATTAAACTTAAAAATAATTACTAAAAATTATTTATTTATATAAATTTTTTGATGATGCACTTATCAAATAAATGAAAGTAAGAGTATTTCCTCTTTCTTCCATAACCATGAAGATTTCAATACTTATGGTAAAACAAATGAAAAATTAGAAAACCACTTAATCCAATTGTGTTCCAAATTGAAAAAAAAAAAAAAATTGCAATGTTTCCATGACCCAATCGCTCTTTTCTTTATGTTGTTCTTTCTTTCTTTAAGACATGAGTTCTTAGTCCTCCAACATCCCATAATATGTTGATTCAACTCATAGTGACTTCATGTACATTGTTTGCCTTTTTTACAATGTGTTTTCGTTTTCTTAGTATTTTCCACAATTATTGCAATAAAATAGGTTATCAAGAAAATATATGTTGATAAGAAAAAGAAGGCTAATGTTAATAATATCATTCAAGATTGTTCTTAATGGTGAATTTTTCAATTGGTAAAATTGAGGTGTTAATATAGCTTCCATTGTGATTCAAGTCAAAAACACATTGTAAACCTTGAAATGGACTTTGGGCCTTGTTCTAGATTCAAGGATGATTTTAAGGATGGAAATTTATCTCAAAATGTAGAAACTTTGGCGAATATTACTAGTCCTTAATATGTAAACTATAAAATGTTTGGCGATATATTTGTAAAAATACTCAAATTTATAAGGATTTTATATAGTTTCTATAAAATTTGGGTTATATTAAAGCTAAAATAATTTTATTCTATAAAATTTGGTCGTAACATTTTTTTTAAAAATGGAAATTGGCAAATCTATTTTTGGGGAAAAGCATGGAAAATTAGCCCATATGCAAAATTTAGCCCCTAAAATCATCTATGGCTAAATTATGTTTCCTTGAGCATGATGTAATGAACCTTCAAGATGAGATCAATGAAATAGCATGACCTTGTTCTTGATTTTTCCATCCAATGGAAAATTTCCCTTTAGAAACATATCACTCAATATGACAAGGATATCACTAATGTATTTATGACAAATGATTTTACACTCAAAAATGTTTGGGTCATTGATTCAAGGGCTCCCAAGCACATAATGTGCCACAAAGAATGGTTTAATTAATTTCATTATTGACAATGATGATGGATCTATGATACTTGGTGATATATTTTATAATGTTGTCGACAAATGCATTATAATCATGGATCGTTTTGGTTGTATCAAATGCAATATTATAAATGTGCTCTATCATACCTACATTTAAAAATAGTTTTCTCTCAGATAGCCAAATAAGTAGGCATGGTTTAGAGTTGGTGTTCAATAAAGACCAGGGTGTCATAAAGTAGGATGAGGATGTAGTTACTCAAGATATTCTAGAAAATGGATTTTACACATCCTCTCATAATCTTGAATGTGGTCTTGTGACAAATGATTCTCAAAATAGTAGATGGCATGATCACTATGGTGATTTGAACTACAATATTCATCAACTTTTGAGTAAATTGAATATGGTGCATAATTTACCTTTGGTGAACAAGTATGATAGAATTTGTAAAGCATGTGCTTGGAAAGAAACATAGGGAGAAGTTAGCTGACTTATATTGGAAATCTAAAATTAAATGATACATGTGGACCATTTTAAATAACTTCACATGAGGGGGGTGGAAAATTATTTCATTACATTCATTGATGACTTCACTAAGAAGATATTGAATTATTTAGCGAAAATAAGTCAAACAAATTCACCAGTTCAAAGAATTCAAAGTTAAAGATGAAAATTTCTCAAATAACCAAATCAATATCTTGAAAAGTGACAATGGTGGTGAGTACACATAAAATTTTGGAAAGACCATGGCATCAAACAAAAATTTACTACATCATATACTCCAATATAGAAAAATTGTGTTTGAAAGAAATAATCGCATAATTGTGTAAATGGAAAGATGCATATTGCAAGATAAAAATGTCTCTCATGTATTTTGGGATGAGGTTGTTAGTATAGTTGTGTACTTGTTAAATAGAATTCATACTAAAGCAATTTGTAATGTTGCTCCTAAATAAGAATAAACTAGTAGGAAGCACTCAATGTGCAATATTTGTGTTTTTTAATGTATTGTATATGTACATGTACTCGATGAAACAATAAAAAAAATGATGCTAAAAATGTCAAATGTATGCTTGTTGGGTATAGTTAATCTTCAAAATCATATAGTCTATGGAATCCTAAACAATAAAAAAAAATGATGCTAAAAATGTCAAATGTATTCTTGTTGGGTATAGTTAGTCTTCAAAATCATATAGGCTATAGAATCCTTATTAGCACAAAATTGTGATTATTAAAGATATTATATTTGATGAGTATCATGAATGGATTGGACCTATTGATAATGTCAATAGAAGTCAAATGACGTAAAGAATGAAAGTGAGGAAATCAATAAAAGAAGTGAAAACAAAAGTGAATCATCTCACTACTTCTCTTCTCTTCTCATCTTCATCTTTACTCTCTCCAATAGTAAAATCTCCCTAAATGGCACATGGAAACCATTAAATACTTTTATTCTATCTTGTAAAATGACATGTGGGATCTTGTTGGACTTCTTTGAAACAAAAGAACAATCAATTGTCAATGGATTTATAGAATTAAGTTTAACCTCGATGGTTCTATTAACAAGTACAAAGATTGAATTGTGCCCAAAATTTATGCTCAAGTTAAAGGTGTAGAATACGAAGAAACATTTTCACCAAGTGGAAAAAACAATTATAATCAAATTGTTGATTAATCTTGCAAGACAATTTGGTTGGGAACTATATCAAATGATGTGAAGAATGATTTATTGAATGGCATTCTTGATTAGGAATTCTACATGGAGCACCCTAAAGGATTTGTTCAATGTAATAAATAGAATCTTCCTTGTAGGCTTAATAAAGCCATGTATAGGTCAAGGAAAGCTCTTAGTGCTTGTTATTCTTATGTTGATGACTATTTTATTTCCCGTAGAACCAAACCATTCATTATATATATATATATATAAATGAATATGTAAGATTGTTGTAGTTGCACTAATAGGATATAATAATCACAAGCAATGACAGTTGTAGGATCAACTCTCTCGAAGATCAAATTTGTAAATGTTTGGAGATTTTTTATCTGGGTCTTTTGCATTACTACTTAGGCTTGGAAGTATGGAAAAACAAAGATAGTATATTTGTATCTCAATGTAAATATACACATACTATGTTATAAAACTTTCATATGTAGGATTTCAAATCCATGTCTACTCCTATGTAATTTATTGCTAAGTTGACTAGAGATACTTTTGATTAACATGTTAACGGTACAGTGTATAGGAAACTAGTGGAAAGTGTCATTTATTTGACTAGTACTAGGCCTAATTGTTAGCTTTTGGGTTGCTCCAAAAGTGTTTACACCATGCTATAGGTTTGATTCATGTGATGTAGGGTGCATGGAAACATTGGCCCCTTGTTGTATCTTAGATCGTTTTGGTTGATTGAAATTGTTGATTATTTGGGTTGGTTGTCATTGATTTCAACCCTTGAAGAAAGTCCGGTAGCGAATTTCGGTAGCACAAAGGTTTGGGTAATGGACCCAAGTTTGTTTGATGTATAATGGTATGTGTTTTAATATATTTTAAGGTAATACTATTCTAGATGGATATTACATTTCATGCCATTTCCGATGGTATCTGGAACGTCACATAACTCCTCACAGTTAGAGATTTATAGCCATGTGAAGTTGGAGAACCCTCATGAATCATCTAGAAGCCCCAAAAGGTCAAAGTAGTCAAGGGGTTGCAAAGAAGAAATTTTTTAAATAATAAAGTGAAGTGATGAGTGTACTATAAGTCAAATTGGATACAAAATAAATTATTTAAATAATCAAGTTAATGGAGAAATTACTAAGTGGACAAGTGGTTAGAAGTGGGTTAGCCCTAAAATAAGGAAAGTGGTTTAAGAGATTTTAGAAGGTCAATAATAAAGTGAAGTGATGAGTGTACTATAAGTCAAAGTGGATACAAAATAAACTATTCAAATAATAAAGTTAATGGAGAAATTACTAAGTGTACAAGTGGTTAGAAGGGGTTTAACCCTAAAATAAGGAAAGTGAGTTAAGATGATTAAAGGCAACCCCTTGAGGAAGCTACATGAAAGTATAAATAAGAGGCAAAGATCTCTCATTTTAATCACACTTGAGAATATTGAATATCTACAAGTGATTGAGGTAACCAAAGGATATCTAAGTCAAATTTCAGAGGGAAGGTGAAGTAAAGAAGGCTGAAATTCAAGAGAGGATAAATTCTTTTGATGATGTTTTCTAAGGTATGTTATTTACAGGTTATCTCACCATTTTCTCAATAACTTTTTTCTAGAATGATTCAGACCATCAAATTGGGAGCCCATTGAGGAAACATATCCAAGTAGTTGTGATACAAATTTCATCTTATGGGTCATTGTATTTTTGTAGTTACACGTCGTGGAAAATAGGGTTTGTGGCTAGTCCTGAAACTAGTATAAAAAAAGTGTTTCGGGTAAAAACGTCATAACTTCTTCATAATAGAACCAAATTCAATAATACAAAATGTATTGGTTAGAGTACAGCATGTAGTATTTTTTTTGCAATTTTCAGGTCCATACAACAAACATTTTGTGTGGGCAACACTCTACAAGTTCGTTCTCTAGAATAAGTCAGAATTCAACAAGGTATGCCATTTTTTCTATAAATCCTTTTCTGAGAGGTTCCAAGTAGTGAAATCTGGAGGAATTGCATAAAATACATTGAATAACATTGTGTACTATTTTCATATCTTTATTCATTACAGGTTCATAGTTATGATTATTGCAAGTTAGGGTTTTTGACTAATCCAAAATTAGTCATGTGAGACTAAAGTAAAGTTTGATAAAATTATAGTCTCTTGTTGTTAAAGTTAAGGAAGTTTTCCAGGTATTTGATCATATACACCAGATCTATTACAGAGTTACAAATCAGATTTGGATGATGAAATTGATGAGGTATTTTGGTTGAGGTATGTTATAGATAGAGGTTGTATAACAATGAGGTTGTGGCACATGGTTTGATGTAATGGTTTATGGTATTTGGTTATGGATAGTGTGACGTATTGCTAGAGAAATTTTGATGGTTATATTGGTATATGGTTGAGGTACATGTTGGGTACATGGTTGAGACAAGTAATTGATGAGTTGGCACATACATGAGGTATATAGTTGATGATGTTGGTACATATTGATGAGTCGTAGTTTATGTGTATTTTATGCATGATTGGTACATATTTGGTGCATGGTTGATACACTCGTTGATGGTATAGATTTAGGTACATATTGTTGCATGGTTGACGCATTTGTTTATGGTATAGGATGATTACGGGTTGAGGTACAGGTTGGTGCATGGTTGATGCACTTGTTTATCGTACAGGCTAATTACAGGTTGTTTGGTACAGGTTGGTGCATGGTTGATGCACTTTTTTATGGTACAGGTTGACTAGTACAGGTTTACAGCAATATATCTCACAGTGATAGTGTGACAGTGGTTCCATCATTCTACTTATATTTCAGGGTGGTTGGACGGGGCAAGGACAGGTGGTTGTAGCCACCTTCCGGTTGTAGTTGGAGAAAATAGAGGGTTGTAGCATCCTTCTGGTTGTATCCAGAGAATTGGGGAGTTGGAGCTTCCCTCAAGTTATAGCTTGAGAAACTAGGGGGTTGTAGTCTCCTTATAGTTATAGCTAGAGAATTGGGGAGTTGGAGCTTCCTTCAGGTTGTATCCTGAGAAGCATGGGGGGTTGGAGCCTCCTTCCAATTGCAGTTGGAAAACAAAGGAGTTTTGTGCTTCCAATGAATGTAATTCTTAAAGACATATAAGAAAAAGCATTATGTGGTTTTCTCTCACTTTGGGTTTCCACGTAAAACACTGGTGTACTGTGTATGTGTGTGATTGCTCATTTTTTCATTGTTTATTTACTCTGGAACTATTGGATGATAATTCTACATTGATATAACACTTGCATTTTATGGTGAAAAAGGATTAAATTTCTCTATTAATGATTCACCCCCCCTCTCAGTAATCCAACCAAAATTTGGAGAGCTTATTATAGGCGGATTCTTGTCCTTTTGATATGTGCTAGAGAAGGTAAAATTGTTATACATGTAGTTATCTTATGAGGAATTAGCATATTCTATGTGGCAGGTGTATTAAGGAGGATGGGGCCTTGGCATAGGATTTGTTTCTATTGTGTGGAGGAGCCCTAGGCACTAAGATGAAGGGATTTTGGTCCTAGGAAGACCAAGACAATGTGGCACACTCTAGAAGGTTGAGTGCTTGGATTGAGGTAGTCTCTCTTTGAGGGTGCACCACTTGGAAGTCATTGAAGATATGCCCCACACATGTGGAGGAGAAAAATTATAGCTTGAGAGCTTGTCTCGGAGATCATATATCCTTAGCTTAGAGAGTGCACCACTTGGGATGTTGAGTACAACCACCTTGCAACATGTGTACATCTTCATGAGTATCACTCCTCATGTGGACCTACTCTAGGGGTTTATATTAGGTTGTTTTGGACTTAGTACACTTTTTATTGTTGGACTCCCTCATTTATCTTCTATAAATGAGGAAACAATGCTTTTTTACTCACAACTTAGGTTACTAGATTGTTATGTATCTTCTCGATGTACTTGTCTTGTAGTCCATGTTCTTACGTGATGAGAGAGTTGAAAGGCTTAGGTGAAGACTTGATGCACTAGGGTTTGTGTGAGATGAACTCTAAATAATACTTGAGGCACTATTGTTGAAGTATTGGTGCGATCAAGTCCTATGGTTTTTGTCACGAATCCATATAGAATACTTGGAGTGCTTGATGTTAATAGAACTTGCATGATGCAATCTTGTGATTATCCTTGAAGACTGCATGATGCAATTGGGTGATCCAAGGTTGGATTTATTGGTGTGATGGTAGCTTGTTGTGGAGCCTTTGGTGAAACTAGGAGAGCTTGATGAGAAGTCTTTCTAGTCCATGGTATTTCTAGTTAGGGTTTGTTGTTAATAGTGAATGCCCTAGCTAGGACTTTGTAGAAATTGAAGTGTCCTTTATTTGATGAGCTAAAAGGACATGTTGTACCAACTAAACATGAGCTAAATTATTGTATTGTATGTCCATTTATTATGATAATATGAATTGTACCATTTCTATCTAAATTTGTATGTTACATATCTTAAAATTAGAATTTTGTTGTCATGGTCTATGAGTGGTTTCTCGGTTTTTTTTATATGTTGATTTCTTGGGACAAATTTGTTGATATGTTATGTGAGTTAGCATAATAAGTAGATATTATAAATCATATTGATTTTTTTAATAATTCTGTTGTATCTAAAGTAATTTTCACATCTAGTCCATGAACGAAATTGTGCCCTAAGTGTTGTGAATCCTCTCTCCTTCAAGTATAGATTTTTGGTGTCTATTTTCTTGAGATTTCCTAGTGATTTGATTGGAAAAAGGTGAAGTATATTTTTTTTGTAATTTATATTTAAGATTCAACCATAAGGCTACATGTTATATGAAATAGATTCGTGGAACCTCAAGTAAATGAGGTAAAAATTCTTAAGTGTTTTAAAGCACTAATTTTTTAAATTTTCACATGGTATCAGAGCTAAGTTGATTGAGATTGATCTATTGGTGAATATGGAGTTGGATATTTTAGTTGTTATGTTCCTTGAAGAGGCACTTGACTTTTGATATGATATTCGGTGTGAGGCTTTGAGGTGCATGGGAAATATACCCATGTTTAAATTTTTTTGGAGGCCTATGTAGGTTGTTGTTAGTAGTATGAGCCTAGTATTTTAAGATGGATGAGAATTAAGTATATTTTCATATTTGTTTTATTTCACTTATCTTGTTCATGTGTATAGATGATATTATATTTGGAGGAAAATCCAAACAACTTATGATGTGGTGTGGGAAGATTATGGCTCATAAATTTCACTTTAGGGATGATGGAGTCTGGCAAGTTCTTGATGGTCCAAGGTTATGTTACATAAAGTGAACTTTATGGGCAATAATATTCCCACACCACATCATAAGCCCAAAATATAATACTCCTTAAAGTGTTGATGGTCCAAGGTTTCTCCATAAGTATTTACACCATTTTAGGAGTACACTTCATGTGATGTGGGTTGTATGGTGAAACCCTAGGCCCTTGTCATAACTTAGACAAAAAAAAATTATTGACATTTGGAGAGATTAATATGGGTGGATTCGTGTCCTATTGATATGTGCTAGAGAAGGCACATTTCTTATTGAATCTAGTTAAATTATATGGCATTTACATCTTCTACATGGCATGCATGTTTAGGAGGATGGGACTTTAGCATAGAATGTGGAGTTATTTTGTGAATGAGCATTAGGCCAATACTATATTTGGGTAAAAATTTTGACATCATCCTAACATTGATATGTCACACAAAACGTTGGAAGAAAAAGAAGAAAAACATTACAAAATGAACGTCATGATTCTAACAACCCCTTAGTCGGTTTTGATTTTGACACAATTAGAGTGCCACATGGTAGGCCTCAGAAAACTGATGAACTGGAAACGCCCAAGTGACATTTTTTTTTTCTTTTTGGGATCTTCATCAACTGTCAAAATGTCAACAAGATATTCTTGGAATACCAGCAATCTCTCATCAATATTCCAATGATACTTTTCTAGCGTTGGGATGTAATGTCCTCAAACAACTATCATTTCATCATTGTGAATACCAAAAAAAATGGAGTTTGCGATGATATGTAATCGAAATCCTAATGATATTTTCTATGTATTGACAGTGTTGCTTATGTATATGTTGTTGTGGCAATGACAAAATCATTATTTGTTCGATGGTATAATGTTTAAATTTCAAACATTTCTTAAAAACAATTCACAAGTCAGACACTTTAAAGCATCTTAAGCTCGACAAGAAATCTTTTTATTAAAAAAAGTTAGAAAATTCCAAGTAGCATGTGACCTTTCCACCACAAGTGACCTTTTAGCATTTACTTTTGACATTCAACAAATGATGCTATGAAAGTTTACTATCTAGGTTTTGTGTCCATTGACTAATATGGTAATCTCTTTGCATAATATAAGCTTCACCATCCCATGTAATACATACACTATCATTACCTTACCATTGGGGGAGACTATAACACATACTAGCATCAAGCTAAAAAATATGTTCATTTACTAAGTCTAGTAGATGACAATTTTAGCGAGATATAGTTGATCATAGTGTCTTAAGGATATTGAGCTACATCTTTCATTTACTCTCTAGTAAATATTTTGAACTTGGTTTGTTAAAATATTTTATGAATCTCATAACATTACAACAATTACTAGATTTATGTCTCATTGTTGTGAACTACATATTGATAAATTCATAAATAAGCGAAAAAAAAAAAAACTAAGACACAAATCAGTGGCCTCAATCACCAAATAAAAAGAATTCAATCAAAATTGTGTGGTTACACAAACTAAGTGGTTGAGGAATATTTATAAAAGCATGACATCTCTTCACTAAATGGACATGTGTTTCCATTAACATATATCACTACCATTACCTATTTCATCATTACAACTATCCTACTTATGACATCTTCATGTATGCAAAAATGTCCCAATGTTGGCAATTTCTACATCAAATAAAATTTCTAACATGCATAACATAAAAATAGATGCAAAAAAGGTTATAATACCACCTAATATGAACCTTAGATACTTGTATCATCAACGGGCGATAAATTTTTCAGCATGTTCTCAAGAGCTGATGAGAATGGTAAATGAAAAATAATGACAAGGAAGCATCCTATCCCAAAGGTCTACAAGTCCACCTATTGAATAATGATATTATTTAATATATTCAACTATGGTATGATACCTTGAGGAGTATTTATAGTTTCTTCACATATGTTTGCTAAATGGTTGAATGTATTTCTATTAATATATAGCACTACTATTACTTATTTGATTATTACAACTATCCTACTTATAACATATTTAGGAATGCTAAAATGTCCCAATATATGCAATTTCTAGATCAAATTTGAGATGAATTAGTTCAAACATGACAGGGTGTATATGCTACAAGTCACAACAAAACAAGCATGAGGAGTAAGATCTACATTTATGGGATCCATATACCTATGGGAAATACACAAATTGGTTGTTGTAGAAGTGGCATAGAACCAATAGCATGTCTAAAATGTTTTCATATACCGACACATTTCTAAAGCATCCACATAGTCCTCTATCAAGATAGTTACTAATCAACATTGTAAGTTTATAAGACTAATATGTAAATTATAACTGAAGATAAATAATTGTCATACAAAACAACCCAAAACTCCATACTACACTAGCCTTTACATAGTTATACTAAGATCATTAAGAGAAATTAGAAGCATTCAATGTCCATTATGATTCCTTGACATCACAACTACAATTACCATATTTGACTACAATATTTGACCAAGAATCTCTATCTTTACTTGTAAAGAGAACAACTTGATCTTTTACTATTCTACCAAATAATATGGAGAAAAAATCTAGTTATGCTCTATAATCTAACAATTTAACAATCAAAATTACAAACGGACCATACATTTTAGTATTTCAAAAAGAGATGAAAGGTGCAATAGTTGTGGAGATGAACCATCTTTTGTTGAAGAATATATGGCAAGCACTGTAGCAACCTGATTTTGAAAAATTCTTTGTGCGACATATTTCAAAGACTCATAAGGACTTACATGCAATAGTTCAAGAAACTGGTAATGAATTATCTCATTTACAAATGAATACTGCATCTCATGAAGAGAGATAACAAGATTAGGAATATGTATTTTTTTATTTATGAAAATAATTATGTTTAAACACAATCATTTGTAACATTTATCAAGCATGCTCCCTCATTGCTCCCTTCAATATTGGGAATATTTCTAAACACACACACAATTGTAACATTTATCAAGCATGCTCCATCATTGCTCCCTTCAATATTGGGAATATGTCTAAACACAAACAATTGTAACATTTATCAATCATGCTCCATCATTGCTCCCTTCAAGATTAGGAATATTTGTTTTTTTATTTATGAAAATAATTATGTTTAAAAACAAACATTTGTAACATTTATCAAGCATGCTCCATCATTTCTCCCTTCAAACCAAAATGTAAGAAAGATATAAGTAGTATGTAAATCATTTATTAACTCTAAAGTAATTTGGACATGAAAAGGAAAATTCCATAACCCTCAAACAATAATTCCTTTGACAGCATGCATAACATCAAGTTAAATGTTTATTAGCATGCAACATCTCTAGATTTGTAGAATCATCCCAGAATAGTGTATGTTCAAATGTATCTCAAATAGATAGGTACTTTAGGGAATGACGGGTATGTAGTTGATGTGACACACAACAAAAATGAGTATCATGAAAAAAAATTGATTTCATATAGACTAAATAGAAAATGGTGGCTACAAGATAGACAAGGCCAATGGATGAAGAGATATAGACCATTTCAAAAACCAATTTGGAATTTAAATCCTATCTATTGGGTATGGTTTTCCCCACCTAAGCATGTTAGTCAAACACTCAACAATAGACTATATTCAATGGGTCAACTAACTTCAAGAGTAGAGATCAAAGTCATTATAAATGAATTCTTATTTGTCCAATTTTATATATCCCATAGCTAGGGAAATACTTTATATTTGAAGATCATTGTGGCTTTTGTCTCATGTACAAAGGGAGCATGTCGATTTATCTAAGAGATTTGATGCTTATTGAATTAGTTCTCTTGAAAATTATGAAAACTATGTCTCCTTTGCAATCCAGGTGCCTTTGTTTCCTCAATTTCTTAACAACAAAAAATCCCTTAGATATAATACTTCATTGACATACCTCAGTTGTTGAAAAGATATTTGGAATTTTTTTGTGAGAGTATAGCATCACTAATGTTTGCAACACTAAAACAAACATTTGTTAATCATAGAGAATGTGATTTTGGAAAACTATACTTTCATTTACAAAACCAAGAACCATGGTTGTTAATCTTGTAGTGGAAATGACAATAGGATTAGCAAGCCCTTGTTGTGAAGTTGTTAACTCTAAATTACAAATGGGTGGTGAGGAAATCAGTGTGACAATTAACCTACTCCTTGGATAGGTATGCCCTATTTTATTATAAATCTTGAAAAGACCATAACCCTAACTAGAAAACCATATTAGTTTAATAATATGGAAAGAAAACAAATACACTAAGATTAACTCACACCTTGCAATTTCCCTTTAGAATGTTACCTTGAGTGCTTATAGAATTAACAAGGTGATAATTCATTGCAGTATTTCTCTTTGTGTGATGCACTCAATTGTGAGTCTTGATTTGGGAATTTTATAAAAAACAAGAATCACCTATAGATCAAGGAAAATATAATCAATTGTGATTCTTTATTTGGGAATTTTTCAAATAACGAGAATCCAAATCTAAATCAAGAAAAACATGCAAAGCTCACTGTGAATAAATTTGGTGCAGATTGAGCTTAGTCGAGACTAAAAATCTAATTGTGAAATTTCATGTGGATTGGGCACGCTAAAGGAATAGATGGAAGAAAAAAGAAGAGCTAGGAAACTACATGCAAACCTAAACCTAAACCAACTTAGAAAATTACAACTTTTACAACTTGAATTAAATTTCTTGGAGAAGGGGTATCTTTCTAACACTTCCAAACACCACACTAGGATCTCAATAAGTGTATGCTATAATGCTATGGCATATATTGGGAAACTAAATAACACATTTCAAGGTTTTTTAGATTATTAAGATCATTTAATTTTGAGCTACCATCATTTAAATGATAAGGACTTAACCAACTTAAAAAAATTACAACTTTTACAACTTGAATTAAGTGGTATATTTCCAACACTTGCAAACACCACACTAGGATCTCAATAAATGTATGCTATAGTGCTATGGAATATATTAGAAAACTAAATAACACATTTCAAGGCTTTTTAGATTATTGAGATTATTTAATTTTGAACTACCATCATTTAAATGATAAGGACTTAAATTTTAAGATAATTACATCATTCAAAACCACTCACCTAACCTTAATTACTATCATCTAATAATATAGGAAATAATTAAAATATTCAAATATTAATAGAGATTATGTAAATATAGGGTAAAGAAAACAACCTAGTTTACTAAAGGGAATGCATGTGAATTCTTTGAACCAATCGAAGTCACATACAAGAGCTTTGCCTTCACTAACATACTTATGTAACATCATGCTCTTGTGCACACCTAATTTGACTTATTCATTGAGGACACTTGCATGCAAGTGATCTGGTTCATTATATGATTGATTGTTTCGCTTATGGATTATGATGATGTTATGGATATGATGATATGTTATTTGATTATATATGTGTCGACAGGTGCTATTGACTGGCTTCTCCTGAGTGTGCAGGACTCTTGACAGATTGAGGATGTCGATGGCATCGATGGACCCCTTTGGACTCCAGATCGAGTCAGGGAATGAACTCTTTATGGTTTGAGTATTTATGTCATTGCATATGTGACATATGATTGGTATATTATGACGTTGTTTATGTCTCGCTAACATGTTTTGTTGATGAATGCATGTTGATGATACCTTGCTAATCAGACTCACATTTGGATTAAAGAGGTCATGCATGAAAACCAGATATATTGAGGGAGAGGTGTGGCAGCATCCATACCACATCCTCCTAGCACTCTCGTCATGGATCGAACCGTACGTTAACGATTACCTAGTTTGAGAGATCCACGATGTCGTGAGGGAAGACTGAGACAGTCGCTCGCGAAGATTCTAAGGCGCGTGCAATAAGGCAGGTTCCTTATTCCTTATAGGCCCTTATTCTCCCACAAGGTATCCTAGCGTAGTTTTGACTCCAAGGGTTAGAAGTCTACCGAAATAGGTCAAAAGGCGAGTGGCACCCTTGGAGCACGTAGTGTGTCTTGAAGGGCACGTCACGTAAATGAAACATGAATAAAGGTGAGTGGCACCCTTGGAGCACGTAGTGCGTCCTGAAGGGCACGTCGCAATGTTTAAACACGGGTAATTCAATGAGCCTATGTGCCTAGAAAATGATATCTTACCTTGACATGGTCAACCTTCAAATAATCATGTATAAGTAAAGTTTATTAATTATAACCCTTCCCTTAAAAAATTGCTAAGCCTAGTTGAATTTAAATCCTAGGTCTAATAATGATATGAGGACTAAAAATTAATTAAACAATTAATAAAGGGGTGATGAAGAAAATAAAAGGGGGGAAATTAAATTTAGAATTTAAAGCAAGATTAAATTATCTAAAAAATTAATTGATGTCTATGTGCAAAACTTGCTAAATTCGAACTTAGACAAAAGGGGAATTTAAATGCAAAAGGAATGTGGAACATAGAAAGGAATCTAGTCTAGAGAACTTTCCTAAAATGAACTCAACTAATATTTAAGAAGGGTGTCAGTCATTAAAGGAAATTGAGGGAATAAAGGTACAACAAGGAGCATTTTTAGGAATGCTTTTAGGTGCATGAGGGAAATTGGCAATTTAATTTATTAATTAAATGAAATTTTGGTGCAACTAAGGGATTGGGTGACAAGTGTACGGGGGAGAATATTTCCTAATTAAATTTTAATAAAACTAATTTAATGTGAAAATGGAAAGGTCACTAAGAACAATTCTATAAAATAAATGGTAGAGAAGAGATGTGGATCACACTTGGCAAGCGTAAGGTTATGCTGTCGGATTTTTCTAGACTGGTTTTTTTTTTTTGAGTTGGGATACCCAGCTTGAATAGAGAGTGGTAGCTTGACCTTGCGAGGCAATATGGGAGCTATCTTATTCTCTGGTTTGTGTGTTTGTCCCCTTTGTGGCTCAAGGGGCTCAGGGGGAAGAAGAGTACCCCTAGCGTTGGTTGGGAGGAATTGATGAGGTCTCAGCAATTAGAAAGCAAGGAGTTGGACAAAGCGCAAGAGCGGGACAACAACTTTGGGTTCTTCTCCCTTTGATTACGGTACACATGTCTAAAAAAATTTGTTGTAAATTAGTTAAATGTTTTTATATGGGGAAATTGTATGTTTATGGAATTGTAATGGTTTTCTGGTATAGTTGGGAAATCTTGCTTGATGTGGTTAGACAAAAGATTTAATTGGATTGCCCCTCTCGACTAAATTTCGTCGTTGTCTCCTTCCCATTACCCTATTTTAAATTTAAATGTTTGAATCTATGAATGTAATACCATTATTCTACGTTGAGGAAAAGATATGGCTCTGCGCCCTCACACACAGATCAATTTTTATTTTAGTTTATCTTCCCAAGTGATTTCGCTCAACCTCTTCTTTTGTTGTTGTGTCCATCTCTTTTTCCCTGCATAATATGGACGTTTTCCCCCTCAAATTTCTCCAGTTGTTTATCCACCCCCACGTTTTTTACTACGCTCAGGGCATTGCCCATTTTTTTTACTCCTCAGTGCCCTTTCTACTGAGAAATTTTTGTGTCTCTCTCCTCAGTATTGGAGAAAATCGTATGGAGTAAATTGCCCAACGATTTCTCTCCTCACCCAGGCGTTTGCTTTAATTTTTGTGTGCCTTTCTCCCTCTTCGCCCAACATTCGACTGATGTATGTACGTTTCCTTTGGGTGATTTATTTTCATCAATTTATCCTCTGCGATGTTGAGGGGCACCCAAGCCTTACCCACATGAAATCCTTCCCTTCCTCTCTGCATTTTTTCCAGCCTTAAACCTCTATGTTTTGGTCTTGTTTCATAGAAGCTTTGGGAGCCGTATGTTTCCCAAGCTTTTAAAGCTTGCTCATGTGGTCCACAGGTTCATTTTTGTCTCAAGTTGCAGCTCTGTTCATTGTGAAGTCCTTGATGGCCTGTAGAAACAATCCCAGAATTTGAGCGGTTAGATTCTACGCATTTCCTTTGATTTATGTGGTATTTAATTTGTGAACGATTTGGGGCTGCAGCATTATCTTGCCTTCCTAAGCACCTATGTGTTCATTTACTGTCCCTCCTTTAGGCTTATCCATTCCTGGAGGTATTCGATGTATGTATTGCAATTTCGTTTTCTTTTCAGAATTTTTTTGTTTCAAGGTCTGGATCAAGGGCTGGACTAAGGGCCAGATCGAAGGTTGTATTAGGTGTCGGATCCAGGACTGGATGGAGTGTCAGATTAGGAGGTGCACCTTTTTAATGACTAAATTGTGGTGTGAAACTCTTGTTTCATGTCTATGTCCTTAGCGCCTTCTGTAGAGTTGGGTTGGGAAAATCTAGTGAACTTTTGATCCTTGCGAGCCCCTTTTTCTTTTAAGTTTTTAAAATTCAATTTATTCATTTGTTTCCTATGCTCTATATAGTTCTAAAGATAACTCTGTCTTAAAGGAAATCTATATGTGTTTCTCTTTAGCTGAGAACCTTGATTGTTTTATTTGTTCTACTGGTAGGGAGGTTTAGTGTTTATTTTATAATCTGGAATCAATTTGTGGTGCAATCTTGAACTTGCAGCTTGATATAAATTTTAGTTTCTCTCAGAACTTGTTTCCTTCCTGGTGATTTTAATTTTGTATTCCTCTCTACGTTGGGCACTCAAAATTGCCCAGATTTTGTTTCCTTCCTGGTGATTTTTTTCCCTTTATTTATCTCTGAGTTGGCAGATAATTTTTTCCTAGCTTTCTTCATCGGAATTTATCTGAGATTCATGAATAACTCTGCGTTTGGGTGTAAACCGCCAGGGTTTACCCCTGTGTTCCCTTGAAAACTGGACAGTGACCCTTCCTTCCTTGTTGGGCAGTTTTATCAAGCATTTACCATCCGCGTTGGAAACTTATATCTTTGTGTGCTGACTAACAAATATCTATGTTGGAATCCCATAATCGTTTGAGTATTATGATGTCCTTCAAGTATGTTTATGTTTCCTTGTTGTTGAGTACAATTCAACTGGAGGAATTATTGGAAAAAATATGTAAGTACTTTACCTCAGGAAATCCCCTTTTTGCTTGTTGGAACTTTTTAAACAGTTTTACATTCTACAGGAATAACACAGTATGTTCATCAGAGTCACTTCGTTGAAACTCCTTGAGGTATCATTGTTAGCCAAGATCACCTGGATTGATGCTCCCTTACCTTTAACCTCTGTCTTTTCGTCTACAACTCTTACCCACACTAATTTCTTGTTGTCTGTATTCTTTTTATTTCGAAATTTTTCATTTCAGAAATTGCTCTATAATAGGGTCTGGATGGAGGATCGGGTGAAGGTATGGATTAAGGGCCAGATTAAGGTTTGAATTGATTACTAAATCATTTTTTCACAGGTTCAGGGGTTGGAATAAATTCCAAAACTCTTCCTTTGTATTCTTAACTCGGAATGTAGCTTAACATCTAATTATCTATTAATTGTTACATCAGATTGGTCATTCTTAACTCCTTTAATAAAAATTGAGAAAAGTAAATGCACTCTTATTTATGGAAGAATAAGTTCTGGTCTTCTGTGAATTTCTTCAATGGATATGTAAGTTGTCGATTTTTTATTTATTGCTTATGATGATTTTATTAGTTTTATAAATGGATACATGATGACGGGTAGCATGTTAAATCATTGTATTTTTTAAGCATGGTTGATCTCCTTTTAGTGCGTAGTTAGATATGTAATTTAACTTGGTGTCCTTATGTGACGAGTGATGATGGATCTTCTTATGGATCCCTTAGACATGAGTTTAGCCTAGACTCGTTAGTTGTAATTACACTTATGATTCTTAATTTTTATCTAACACTTCATGATTGTCTTTATGATCCTTAAATAGCATTATGTTATCTCATATTATCTTGATGTTACTTGATGATTTTCCTTATGAGACGAATTGAGCAGTTTATGATTTGTGTTGTGATGCGTCATTATTAAATAATGCATTTGTCATGGGTTTATGCTTATTGTGTTAATATGTCGATACACGTATTGTTATTCATTGCAATGTTGTGTCAGCTAATGTCGATAAGGGTGTTAATGTGTTAATATTGTTTCATTAATATGTCTGACGATGTGCCAATGATGTCCTTATTAATTAGGATGTATATTTCCTAATGCAAACAAAAAAAAATTACCTATTGTATTTTGCTTTGGTTTTCATGACGGAGGGTTGTTGCAGATGGTATCAGAGCAGGTTCAACCCTATGACTTGGGATCATTACGCCTTCCACTGTATGAACACTTGATTATGGTTTGTCTCTAATTAAATTGAATTTGTATTCATACAGATAATCATGGTTAGAGGACGTCATGGAGGCAGACGACATCGTGCTAGGGGAGGAGGTGTGACGCCTCCTATAGCATCCACGCTAGAGGGGTCTAACCCCCAAGGAGAAGAACAAGTCATCGGACAAGAACATACAGTTATGGGGGATGTAGTTGGTTTGATGAATTCCTTTCATAGGATGCATGAGGCCCTGGTTATTCATCTAGATAGAGATGAGGCCCGGGCACCAGTACCCCTGGAGGGTCCACCACACACCCCAGGTAGTACTGGTAGCATTCACTGAGAACTCGAGAAGGTCAAGTTTCCCAAGTTCTTTGGTGCCATGGATGGTGCAGCCGCCAAGGCATGGTTGGAAAATATGGTGATGTGATTTTCACTTCGCGACTATACCTCCAACATGAAGGTCTGCATGGCGGTCTTCTAGCTGAAGGGGAGTGCTCTTCTATGGTGTAAGACGATCCTACCATAACTAAACATGTTCATCGAAGACATGTCATGGGAACTGTTCAAGGAATGGTTCTGTGAGAGGTATATGTTGGAGTAATTCATTGAGTGTCATCTCAATGAGTTCAATGCCTTGCAACAGGGTGGTTGTAGGGTGCCTGAGTGTGAGGCCTATTTTATGGAGCTACTTCGGTATGCTCCGCATTTGAACACTGAGAATCTTAAGATCAACAAGTTCATGTTCAGCCTTAATGTTAGCATTTGTATGCGAGTGAGGATTTTAATGGCTCAGACGTTGCACGATGTTGTCCATAAGGCCCTCATAGTTGATGAAGAGCTCATTAGCGGGGTTAAGAGTAGGACTTCGGCAAGACCGACGGGACAGGAGACATCTGGTGCGCAGTAGCATCAGACACCATCCAAACATCCACCAGTGTATCGAGGCACTCAGAGAGAATCCACATTCACGACACCACAGCGATCGACACCTTAGCAGTGGACTCCCTATAGAGGACCTCGGCATCAGTGTCGTCCACAGCAGCAGTGGTTCAATCTTGTTCAGCAGAACTGACCAGGGTTTCAAGCTAATGGGTCATCAGCTTCCACTTCGGGGACCAGGAGTATTAGGCTAAAGACCAGATGTCAAACATGTGGAGAGCCACATTACCAACATGATTGTCCAGTTGAGAGGGCCAGAGTAGTCGGGTCAGCCAGGCATACCACAGTAGGATATTTGGACAAGGCCCATCGGATTCATGCTGCGGTGAACAACCTCCAGGACGAGCACTAGTCTACTATGCTTGAAACATTAGGTACCATTGATGACCAAACCCTTAGTGTTTTGATAGATACAGGAGCTACAAAGAGCTTTATTTATGGTGCAACGCTAAAAATAATTAAGGTAAAGGAAGTCGAACAAGATGAGTTTAGATAAATAGAAATGGCTTCTAGAGCTAAACAAAAGGTTGGAGGAAAGGTTACAAGTTGTAGACTTAACCTAGGAGATGTTGTCACGAAGGCCAACCTGTATGTCATGATATTAGGATCTTATGACGTCATGATCGATATGGACTGGTTGGAATCGCATGAGGCTATACTCAACTATAAGACGAAATGGTTGAGTTTGGTCAATGATGAGGGACATAGACATGTGATTGTAGGAAGGAACCAGGGAGTTACCCTAAGGTTCATCTCTTCCCTATAGCTACAGAAGAGTATGTGCAAGGGGTGAAACCTATATGTGATCCTTGCATTGAACAAAAAGGGTGTGGCAGAAGGACTAGAAAAACTTACGGTAGTACGGGAATGTACGGACGTATTCCCAAAGGAGTTACCAGGGTTGTCGCCTGAGAAGGAATTGGAATTTACCATCAACCTAAAACCAGGGATGGAACCGATAGAAAGAACATCGTATCGGATGTCGACCCCTGAGTTAGAGGAGTTGAAAATGCAACTAAAGGAGTTACTGGACCTAGGAATTATATGTCCAAGTGTGTCACCTTGGGGTGCACCTGTTGTTTTTATACGAAAGAAGGATGGGTCGTGGAGACTCTGCATTGACTACCGTCAATTAAACAAGGCAATGATAAAGAACCAGTATCTTTGCCAAGAATAGATGATATGTTTGATCAGATGAAGGGTGCGACAGTATTTTCAAAGATCGACTTTAGATCAGGGTTTCACCAGTTACAGATCAAGGAGGAAGACATTCCTAAGACTGTCTTCAAGATGAGGTTTGAACATTACAAGTTTACCATTTTACGTTTTGGACTGACAAACGCCCCAGGGGTATTCATGAGCTTGATGAATGGGGTGTTCCGAAAAAACTTCGACAAGTTTGTTCAAGTATTCATTGACGATATTTTGATATATTCTTGGACGATGGAATAACATAACGAACATTTGCACTTGGTACTCCTGTGTCTACGAGAGAACAAATTGTTTGGGAAACTATTGAAATGTTATTTTTATCAATCGAAGATTCATTATTTAGGGCATGTTATATCCGACGAAGGTATCTCTATGGATCCAGCGAAGGTAGAGGCTATTATGGATCGGCCTGCGTCGACGAATGTCCTAGAAGTGTGTAGCTTCATGGGTTTAGCGCGATATTATCGACGGTTCATCGAGGGTTTTTTGAAGATAGAAAATACGATTACAGAATTGCAGAAGAAGATCAAAAAGTTTGAGTGGACCGAGAAATGTGTGGAAGCATTTTGAAGGCTCAAGGAGTTTTTGACGACATCGACGATACTAAAATTCCCTGACATGGACAAGGAATTCTTGCTATGCACTGACGCATCCAAGGAAGTCTTAGGCGAAGTCTTGATGCAAGACGGCCGAGTGATCGCTTACATCTCAAGGAAGTTAAGAAAGCATGAGGAGAAATACGTGACACATTATTTTGAGTTGTTAGCCATTGTGTATGCCCTGAGAGTGTGGAGGCACTACCTAGTTGGACGGAAATTCGAACTAAAAATAGACCATTGTGGTTTACAACACATATTTACGCAAAGCGACTTGAACGCGCGACAAAGAGGTTGGTTGAAGCTGCTTACTAAGTACGATTTCAATATTACACACATAAAAGGAATAGTGAACAGAGTGGTTGATGCGTTGAGTCAGAGACCATGCATATTTTCGATGATACCTCTTAAGACGAATCTACGTGAAAATATTCTAACTATACAGCGTGACGATGACTGGTATAAAGAGGTTAAGGAATTTATCGGACAAAACACCATGTTGGTATAAAAATTTGAGGGATTTACTGTGGACAAAGATAGATTAATGAGATATAATAACTAGATTTACGTACCTCCCAACGATGAGTTCAAAAGTTTGATCTTAAATGAAGCTCATAGAGAAGTGTACATGGCTCATCCAGGAGTCATGAAGATGAGGGCAAACCTTAAACCCTTATTATTATGGAAAGGGATGAAGGTGGACATAGTCAATTACGTGGCAAGATGTCTCAAAAGTCAGCAAGTGAAGGTTGAACATAGACATCCAGCAGGATTACTACAACCACACGCTATTCTAGAATCGAAATGGGAATTCATTTCGATGGATTTCATTGTTGGATTGTCGCTAACAGCAAGGAGGCATGACTCGATTTTCGTGGTAGTTGACACTCTGACGAAGAGTGCTCATTTTTTCCCCATGCGTACAATGTATCATGCACCTGACATATCTAGAGTCTTTGTCAACGAGATAGTGAGACTACATGGTGTTCCTAAGAGGATCATGTCCGATTGAGGATCGGTGTTTACAGGATGATTTTGGACTAGTTTCCAAGAGGCCTTGGGAACCCAACTTAAATTTAGTACCGCATATCACCCGGAGACAGACAGTCAGACCGAACGAATAAACCAAATCTTGGAGGATATGTTGTGTATGTACTTCATGGACCAATAGAAGCGTTGGGAAGAGTTCTTACCATTGGTAGATTTTTCATACAACAACAATTATCAAAGCACCATTAATATGGCGCCATTCGAGTTTCTTTACAGGAAATCGTGTCAGACGCCTTTGAGTTGGGATTGGCTTGAGGATAGAGTCCTAGTAGGACCAGAAGCGATCCAAGAAATGGAGGAGAAAATGAAAAAGATAATACAAAGGATCAAGGAAGCACAGGATCGACAGAATAGTTATGTTGATGCGCATCGCACTGACTGTAGTTATGAAGTTGGAGATCGATTCTTCTTGCGGGTGAAACCACACAAGATTTCGATCAATTTTGGAAAGGGTGGTAAAATCTCTCTTAGGTTCATGGGACCTTTTGAGGTTGTGGAAAGGAAGGGGCCTGTGGCCTATTGACTAGCCTTACCTGATTATTTGAGGCATATGGACAATGTTTTTCATGTATCTGTTTTGAGACATTATGTTAGTGATCCTACACATGTGATTGACATGAGTTCCTTGCAGGTATCAGACGAGGGCATGCTCACAATGGAGCCAATATGCATTATGGACCATCACATTCAATAGCTACGACGTCGAACAATCGATTAGGTCAAGGTCCACTGGGAAAATTATAGTCCGTAATCAACTACCTGGGAGGACGCATATGATATGCGTCAGTGGTTTCCATTTTTGTTTTATAGCTATGCATTTAGATATTGTCAAATACATTTTTTATGCACTTGTATACTATGAAACTTCAGACGAAGTTTAAAACAAGAGGGGGTGTATGTAAAATCCTTCTCTTGCGCACATGAGATTTAACTTATTCTTTGAGGACACTTGCGTGCAAGTGATTCGGTTCATTATATGATTGATTTTTTCGCTTATGGATTATGATGATGTTGTGGATATGATGATATGTTATTTGATTATATATGTGTTGATAGGTGTTATTGACTGGTTTCTCCTGAGTGTGCAAGAATATTGATGATTTGAGGATGTCAATGACATCAATGGACCCCCTTGGACTCTGGATCAAGTCAGGGAGTGAATTGTTTATGGTTTGAGTATTTTTGTTATTGCATATGTGACATATGACTGGTATATTATGACGTTGTTTATGGCTCGTTGACATGTTTCATTGATGGATGCAGGATGACGATAACTTTCTAATCACACTCACATTTGGAGTAAAGGGGTCATGCACGAAAAACCATAGATATTGAGGGAGAGGTGTGGCAGCAACACTGCCACAACCTACTAGCACTCTTGTTGTGGCTCGAATTGTAGGTTAATGATTACCTAGTTCGAGAGATCCACGATGTCGTGAGGGCAAACTGATACAGTTACTCATGAATATTATAAGGGGAACGCAATAAGGAAAGGTCCTTATTCGTTAGAGGCCCTTAGTCTCCCACAAGGTTTCCTGACAGAGTTTTGATTCCAAGGGTTAGACATCTACCAAAATCAGTCAAAAGCCGAGAGGCATCCTTGGAGCACATAGTGCATCTTGAAGTGCACATCGCATAAATGAAACATGAATAAAAGTGAGTGGAACCCTTGGAGAACGTAGTGCGTCTTGAAGGGCACGTCGCGATGTTCAAACACGGGTGAGTCAATGAACCTAGGTGCCTAGAAAATGATATCTTACCTTGACATGGTCAACCTTAAAATAATCATGTATAAGTAAAGTTTATTAATTATAACCCTTCCCTTAAAAATTTGCTAAGCCTAGTTGAATTTAAATCCTAGGTCTAAGAAGGATATGAGGACTAAAAATTAACTAAACAATTAATAAAGGGAGGATGAAAAAAATAAAAGGGGGAAAATTAAATTTAGAATTTAAAGGAAGATTAAATTATCTAAAAAATGAATTGTTGTCTATGTGCAAAACTTGCTAAATTTGAACTTAGACAAAAAGGGAATTTAAATGCAAAAGGAATGTGAAACATAGAAAGGAATCTAGTCTAGAGAACTTTCCTAAAATGATCTCAACTAAGCTTTAAGAAGGGTGTCAATCATTAAAGGAAATTGAGGGAATAAAGGGACAGCAAGGAGCATTTTTAGGAATGCTTTTAGGTGGGTGAGGGAAATTGGCAATTTAATTTAATTAATTAAATGAAATACTGGTGCAAATAAGGGATTGGCTGACAATTGTACGGGGGAGAAAATTTCCTGATTAAATTTTAATAAAACCAATTTAATGTGCAAATGGAAAGGTCACAAAGAATAAATCTATAAAAGAAATGGAAAAGAAGAGATATGGATCACACTTGGCAAGTGTAAGGTTATGTCGTCGGATTTTTTTTGACTGATTTTTCTTGTGGGCATTGGGATACCCAGATCGAATAGAGAGTGGTAACTCGACCTTGCGAGGTGAGCTAGGGGCTAGCTTATTCTCTGGTTTGTGTGATTTTCCCCTTTGCGGCTCGGGGAGCTCAGGGGGAAGAAGAGTACCCCTAGCATTGGTTGGGAGGTACCGGTGAGGTCACATCGATTAGCAAGCAAGGAGTTGGATGGAGTGCAAGCATGGCACAACAACTTCGGATTCTTCGCCCTTCGGTTATGGTACACATGTCTAAAAAATTTTGTTGTAAATTACTTAAATGTTTTTATATGGGGAAATTGTATGTTTATGGAATTATAATGGTTTTCTGGTATAGTTGGGCAATCTTGCTTGATGTGGTTAGACAAAAGATTTAATTGGATTGCCCCTCTCGACTGAATTTCATCTATTGTCTCCTTCCCATTACATTGTTTTGAATTTAAATGTTTGAATCTATTACTGTAATACCATTATTCTGCGTTGAGGAAAATATATGGCTTTGCGCCCTCAAACCCAGATCAATTTTTATTTTATTTTATCTTCCCAAGTGATTTATTTTACCCTCTCCTTTCATTGTTGTGTCCATCTTTTTTTCCCTGTGTAATCTAGGTGTTTTCCCCCTCGAATTTCTCCAATTGTGTATCCACCCCTACGTTTTTTACTACGCCCAGGTTGTTTCTCATTTTGTTTACTCCTCAACACCCTTTCTGTTGAGCGGTTTGTGTGTCTTTCTCCTCAGTATTGGAGCAAATCGTATGGAGAAAATTTCCTAGCAATTTCTCTCCTCATCTAGGCGTTTTCTTTGATTTCCGTGTGCCTTTCTCCCTCTTCACCCATCATTCGACTGATGTCTCTGTGTGTCCTTTGGGTGATTTATTTTCATCCATTTCTCCTCTTCGATGTTGAGGGGCGCCCAGGCCGTACCCACATGAAATCCTTCCCCTCCTCTCTATGTTTTTTCCAACCTTAAACCTTTGTGTTTTGGTCTCGTTTCACATAAGCGTTGGGAGCCTTACGCTACCCAAGCTTGTAAATCTTGTTGATGTGGTCCAAAGTTTTAGTGTTGTCTCAAGTTGCAACTATGTTCATTGTGAAGTCCTTGATGGCCTGTAGAAACAATCCCTGAATTTGAGCGGTTAGATTCTGTGTATTTCCTTTGATTTATGTGGTATTTAATTTGTGAACGATTTGGGGCTGCAGCATTATCTCGCCTTCCTGAGCACCTATACGTTCATTTATTGTCCTTCCTTCAGGCTTATCCATTCCTGGAGCTTTTTGTTGTCTGTATTGCAGTTTCGTTTTCTTTTCAGAATTTTTTCATTTCAAGGTCTGGATCAAGGGTTGTATCAGTTGTCGGATCCAGGACCGGATGGAGTGTTGGATTAGCAGTTGCACCATTTTAACGACTAAATTGTGGTTTGAAACTCTTGTTTCGTTTCTCTATCCTTAGCATCTTGTGTAGAGTTGGGTTGGGAAAATCTAGTGAACTTTTGACCCTTGCGAGCCCCTTTTTCTTTTGAATTTTTAAAATTTGATTTATGTATCTATTTCCTATGCTCTGTAAAGTTATGAAGATACACTTTGTCTTAAAATAAATCTATATTTGTTTCTCTTTAGCTGAGAACCTTGATTTTATATTTCGTTATGTTGGTAGGGAGATTTAGTGTTTAATTTATAATCTGAAATCAATTCGTGGTGCAATATTGAACTCACATCTTGATATACATTTTAGTTTCTCCCAAAACTCGTTTCCTTCCTAGTGATCTTATTCTTGGATTCCTCTCTGTGTTGGGCACTCAAAATCGCCCAGATTTCATTTCCTTCCTGGCGACTTTTTTCCCTTGATTTATCTTTGAGTTGGCAGTTAAAATTTTCCTAGCTTTCTTCATCAAAATTTATCTGAGATTCATGGATAAATCTGCGTTTGGGTGTAAACTGCCAAGGTTTACCCCTGTGTTCCCTTGAAAACTGGACAGTGACCCTTCCTTCCTCGTTGGGTAGTTTTATCAAGCATTTACCATCCGTGTTGGCAACTTATATCTTTGTGTGTTGACTGACATATCTATGTGCTAGAATCCCATAACCATTTGAGTATTACGATGTTAGTCAAGTATCTTTCCATTTTCTTATTGTTGAGTACAGTTTAACCGGAGGAATTACTGGAAAATTTATGTAAGTACTTCACCTCATGAAATCCCCTTTTTGCTTGCTGTAAATTTTTAAACATTTTACATTCTACAGTAATATCATGGTATGTTCATCAGAGTCACTTTGTTGGCACTCCTTGAGGTCTCATTGTTAGCCAAGATCACCTGGATTGATGTTCCCTTACCTTTAATCTCTGCCTTTTCGACTGCAACTCTTACCCACATTGATTTCTTGTTGCATGTATTCTTTTTATTACGAAATTTTTTGTTTTAAAAATTGCACTATAACAGGGTCTGGATGGAGGACTGAATGAAGGTCTAGATTTAGGACCATATTAAGGTTCAGATTGATTACTAAATATTTTTTTCACAGGTTCAAGGGTTGGAATAAATTCCAGAACTCTTCCTTTGGATTCTTAACTCATAATGTAGTTTAACATTTAATTATCTATTAATTGCTACATGAGATTGGTCATTCTTAACTCCTTTAATAAAATTTGATAAAAGTAAATGCACTCTTATTTATGGAAGAATAAGTTATGGTTTTCCTTGAATTTCTTCAATGGATATGTAAGCTGTCGAATTTTTATTTATTGCTTATGCTGATTTTATTAGTTTTATAAATGGATACATGATGACAAGTAGCATATTAAATCATTGTATTGTTTAAGCATGGTTGATCTCCTTTTAGTACTTATTTGGATATTTAAAATTAACTTGATGTCCTTACATGATGAGTGATGATGGATCTTCTTATGGATCCCTTAGACATGAATTTATCCTAGACTCGTTGATTGTAATTACACTTATGATTCTTAATTTTTATGTAAGACTTCATTATTATCTTTATTATCCTTATATAGCATTATGTTATCTCATATTATCTTGATGTTACCTGGTGATTTTTCTTATGAGAAGAATTGATCAGTTTATGATTTGTGTTGTGATGCGTCATTATTAAATAATGCATGTGTCATGGGTTGCTACTTATTGTGTGAATACGTCGATACATGTATCGTTAATCATTGCAATGTTGTGACCACTTATGTCAAGTAGGGTGTTAATGTGTTAATATTGTTTCATCAATATGTCGGACAATGTGTCGATGGTGTCCTTATTAATTATGATGTATATTTCCTAATGCAAACAAAAAAAAATAGCTATTGTGTGTCGCTTTGGTTTTCGTAACGGAGGGTCGTTACAACTTAATTGTATGCATTTAAAGATATGGCTATAGAATATCACATGGGATAATTGTGTTGAATCATCATATTCAAGGTGAAGGAGAACTTGCACTCAATTTTTAAAACAATAAAATTAGAGGCTTTCATCACTCCAATAAAGATTGCTTTGGATCAATGAAGTACTAGTTACAATAAAATAGCATGAACATACCATTGTTTGTGAAGTATTGATGTGTTTTTTTTTTTTTACGTAGTGATCTCTAAAGGAAGACAACAACCACTAGGTGTGGAGCATACATCTCTCAAGTCTGCTCCAAAGATAGGGTATGATTGACCATAATCTATGGTTTTAACAGTGCATTTCTATTGCGAAGACCTGTAAGAAATCACAATAGAATATTAATAATTTTATATGACGAATTGATAATTAGGTAAATAAAAAGGCATAAAAACACGTAAGAGATTCTAAGAGAAGTGAAATACCTAAATGAGCTTCTCTTGGTTTTGAGAACAATTTATTCTCTACTAAACAAGGACAACCACGTTAATATGGAATCTCATTTGATCCCTTCCTCACCTTCACATTACTCTCAATTTCCCATACCCAATCTAGCTACTGGAAGATAATTGAAACTAACATAATATTAGAAAACATATAAGATTAATGCATAAAAAGTAGAAAAAAAAAACATATTAAAAAGAAGTTTTTATGAATAAAATTGATCGTTAAAATATGTTGTCGTCCACGTAGTGTATCCTACTATATACAATCACTTCTTTCGCGGTTTCTTATTTAAAAAAAAAAAAAAAAACCTCTTAAGCAATACGTTATTCCATCTAGGTCTCCATTTGGTGAATGATCTTCCCATATTGATTTGGGTTGCATTCTTGAACTTAATACGTGTCTTGTACTACATATAAGTGCCTCATGAGTCAATGTAACAATGACTACAAAAAAATGGATTAAAGTGATATGTTTATGTTGGTTTTAATAGCCAACAACAAATATACACAGACATATCTGAAGTAAGGGACATAGGGAGTTTATACTCAAGAAACCCCTAAGGGGGGGGATTCTATTAAATTAAACCATTCCTATGTGTATTTATCTTGTACAAATGGTCTCTTTATATAACTTTAGGTGGCCATAATAACCATGTCATAATTAGATGTTTAGTTAAATCATATGAATAACATTATCCAATAGTATCTCCTTAAATCTTTCCATGAATCTCTCAACCAATTTTCATCCTTGACATCTCTCTTTTTTTCTCATCTTTGATTTTTCAGTATAGTTCTATGCTTGGTCTACATTATTACAAATCCATCATATTATTCATGATTCACAAGTAGGTGTTAATCCTTCATACTCCCCCTTAATAAGTACTTATGATTTCAATATGTAATCATCATTCTCTGTCTTTGGTTGTCATCCTCTTTCTTCAGTTTTCTTTGAACTGGTCCTATTTTCATCTTCATCTTCTATCATATTTGTCTTTGATGCTCTTTGTCTTATCTTCTATCTTTTGTGATATTCATCTATTGTCTTCATTCTTTATCTCTTTCTTCTTCAATTTGCATCTTGTACCTGCAAAAAATAAACATTGTGTTTGTTAAAGTCCATATAAAAAAGTTACCATTCACTAGAATACATGGGTCACCAACTATTGTATCCTCCAATTCTCTAGAAAATGTTTTTTGTACATGGTTCAACAACTATTATTTAATAACAAACATGTCCACTCCCCCAGCATCATTATCAGTCATCATCTTGGGTTTTCTTTGGCTTACCCATAACCATACTTTGGGTTTTCCTGGGTTACCCTCAACCATTACATCCTCTAGGTTTTACATCAGTTTACTCTTAACCGTTACAATCTCAAGTGGTTTTGGCTTACCCGAATCATACATGACATCAAGTGGTTTCAACCAACCAGGAACCATACATTACATCAAGTGGTTTCGACTAACTATGAACCATACAATACATCAATGGTTTTGGTTGACCACGAACCATACAACATTCAAATTATGGGGGTACACTAGCCTCATCAAGGCTTAGATCAACATTCGAATTAGGTATATACAATATCAAAATTTCATTTCAGGTTAATCTATCCCTTATACAAAAATTGGACCAAGACCATTTTCTTTCCACATCAAAAAAAAATAGTATTCAAGGAGGACCATTAAACTTCTTAGGGATGTCATTTTTTATGGATTCACTGCTTTTGCATCAACACATAGTACTATTTATTCTTACCTTGCTTCTTCATTCGTCCTTCCTTAGTTGTTTTTTCTTCATTCTTCATTTCCATTTTCCCATGACGTTTTCTTTACTTCTTCATCCTTCTATGTCCTTCTCTCTTTCTTTTCAATATGCATTTTCCTTTTGCTTCTTCTATTCATGTCCAAGAATCCGCCTTCTGCTTCTTTTGTCTTCTTCTGCAATCTTCTTATTTTTTTCATTTTGCTTGTACTTTCCTCTATCATCATATGTTGTCATGGAGTCTGCATCTCCATCTTTCTTCATCTGTCTTTTTCTTTCTATAGCAGCAACCTTCTTCATTCACTTGCAATTACCTGCACAAAAATATGTTTCTCATTGGAGTTGATCAACGTCCAACAAGACACCTATGGCCTTGGATTGGCAAACTTAATTGACACACCAATGTCATGATTTGGCATAAGTTAAACTTGACTTGACTTTGACTTTTACTATTTCATTACGAAGACTTCATCGCATAACCAAGGTTTTATTTGACTCACATTTGGACTTGAATTTAAATTTGACTCTTTACATTAGCATGCAAACCTCTATATGTTCCATGACTTTAATTTTTCTTTAACATTCATTTTGACTTAGAATCTCAACCTTCAACTTAACCTCCACACTTGTGACACTTGTTAAAATGGATTTTGACATTCAAACACTCATTGATTTCACTAGACTCTTATATTAGCTTACAATTTATTTTTAACTTATCATAAGCTTTAACATCAAAACATTTTTACCACATAATTCTCTCCAATACAACAACCTTTGGAAGATAAATATATACGTTTATGACCCTCTAGAGACTTCCACAAACTTGCTTTTGCAAACTTGATTTTGGTTTAAATCGATTATTTTTTCTGACTTCAGCATGAAAGCACATTTGGGTTTTGCAACACTTTGTGATGGCACCAAGCTATAAGATCCAAAATTTACAACTCCAACTTAGGAACCAGGATGAGGCAAAAAAAACAAAGAAAAAACTTTGACCACATCTTGCACAAGTGGCTTTCGCTGCATCTAAAGCAGTATTTCTAGTCGTTGATAAAGTCACGGGCTTATCTGGGCTTGGTGTTTCCATTGTCTGGAGTTTCTCATAAGTATGCTTCCCCGTTTTACATCCTGGTATAGCTAGAAACGAACTGAAGTCATGGATGTGTTGTTTTCAGTAGCTCCACTATTTTCCACCATCATGAAATATGGGTGGAGCACTGTGGTATCGACAGGAGTCGTCAAGGTTGTCATCCTCTATGAAAAAGGCATCGCACTGAATCTTGACCTTCTCTATCGCACTGAATAAACCACAGTAGGCCCTGCAATTAAATATGCCAACCAAACTAAAATGGAATATACCATTTAAACACAATATATGGGGAGGAAGAGGACTTTCAATTATATTCTATGGTTTACTTGTTGGTGTCTGAGCCCTTGTTGGTGTCTGAGCTCGTGTGGTAGTAGAGCAGAAACTTTTCGTACTCCATCGGATTGGATTCCATCAACTCCTCTTATGATGATTGCAGTTATATTTGTAATCTCATTCAAGGTGACGACAGGGCTTCTATTTCAATGACAATGATTTGACAATAATATCACAAACTTTGTAGCTATTCTCCAACAGGACGATCTTCAGAAACAAAAATCTTTTAATGCCTTTTGACATCTTTTTAATATTGACTGCAGAATGCACATAACTCTAATTAGAATGGAAGCAACTCTCTACATCTCAGAGTTGGTTGTCCATTGAATCATCTTGAGTGCTTTCCCTTCGCTCTGATACTAAATTTTGGTTTTAATAACCAATAACAAACATACACCAAGCAAGGGACACATGGAGTTTATACTCAAGAAACTTTCAATGGGGAAAATTTTATTAAATTAAACCATTCCCGTGTGTATTATATTGTACAAAAGGTTATTTTATGTAAGTTTAGGTGACCATAACAGTTATGTCATAATTAGATGTTTAGTTCAATCATATGAATAACTTTGTCCAATAGTATCTCCTTAAATTTTTTTATAAATCTCTCAACCAATCTTCATCCCTAACATCTATCTTTTCTTCTCATCTTTGATTCTTCCATAGACTTCTATGCTTGATCTACATTTTTACAAATCCATCATTTTATTCATGGTTCACAAGTAGGATTTAATACTTCAGGCTAGTGATTGTTGGCTTTAATAGCTAGCAGCAAATACATACAAACATATATTGAAGCAAGGGACACCGGGAATTTTACTCAATAAACCCCCTAAGTAGAAAAGCTATATTACATCATAACATTCATCGTGTGTACATTCTATTGTACAAATGGTATCTTTATATAATCATAGGTGACCAAAACTATTAAGTCTTAATTAGATAATTAGATCATATCATATCCATAACCATCTCCACAATATTTCCTTAAATCTCTCAACTCAATCCATGAGATCTTCATCCCTAATATCTCTCCTTATCCTCATCTTTCACTTATACAATAGACTTTTATCTATGGTATACATCATTACAATTATGCACTCATATACTTTCATTACATTCATTACCTAGTTGACACCAATGTGGTTTGGGTGGAAATTTCTTCCTCTTGCCTCCTAGCACCTTTATTTATAGGCTTTGCCCCTAAAACAATATATATATATATATATATATATATATATATATATATATATATATATATATATATATATATATATATATATATATATATATATATATATATATAATTGTATCAACTACAATTAAGTAATGATAACCATCATACATACAATTTTACATTGACAATATCATGGAGATACTCTCCACTGCCAAACTCATTATCACCTATGTTCTACATAAAACAAATAAGACATTAATTTATAGGCAATATTAATCAGCAATGAATAATTTTTAGAAATAAATGAAATTCAGAATCAATAAATTTTATTCACCACAACATTCAATGTGGGAGTTTGTGATTTTCCATCATACTTTCTTAGAATTCAACCATAGCTTTAAAAACAAGCTTGAACAAGCTTGATTTCTTCTTAAGTGGCCAGAGAGTTGTAATTTTCTCTCTACATTATATAACGTCATGAATTTTAATTATTATATGTAATTAAATGAAATTTAAATGATCAACGTAATGAAATGTTCTAATTATTTGGCACTTACAATTCTCGATTTCACCTTAAGATAATCACCCTAGCCAAGTTTGTGCTAATTGTATTTCTCTAATCTTACCTTGGTGGCCTTTGAGGTATCCTTTATCTTACCAAAAGTTTCAACTAGGTCAAATATCCCATTTTTTATGTAAAACTAAAAAATTCAAGGTAGTCAATTCAATATATCATATACCTTCCTCCACCTAGAAATGTCTTTCCTTGTTTTTTCATTTTGTTTTCTCTTGCATCCTCCACTAGATCCCTCCACTCCCTCTCAAGATTCGCTAAAGGATGCTCATATATGGGGTTACCTTGAAAACTAACCCTATATGTGTCCCTTGCATGTTTCAAATAAGTATCAGTTGAAGAGAATACTCTACTTTTTTTTAATGTATCTTTACCAAAGAGGTCGACCAAGTAATCTATAAGTTCATTCTTCAAATTAGAAAGTTGTTTTAAAGCTTATACAAATGGAAGGCCCAAAAATATTCATTCAAGCACTTCCATAATATATTGTTTCCTATCAAACCAAATTATCGTTAATATAGAATAAACATTAAAAACTATGTTTTTATCACATAATGTAAAATAATTAACACATTAATAAATACGAGGGACTTTTGAAATCTTGAACAAGGAAAGGTGGTTTTCCACCAAAAAATATACTAACAATATCCCAGTACTGTGAACACATGTCGATCTAGGAAAACAGCCAGATGAACCAACAGTGTCAACATCTCCACCAATGTGCACAAGGTTTCATGTGTTATGGGCAGGTGTTTCAGGTGCCCCTCTATAATTAGGAGGATGATAGGTCAAAAACGAAGTAGTAGTGTCAAATGGATGAGTCAAGGATGGGGCATGACCACTAGGAGTGGTAGAGGGATCAGTCGAGGGGATGTGACCACTAGACAGAGAGGAAAATAATATGTTAGGTATGTGACTAGTGGTCAAATGAAATGGCATAGGTGTGTCTCTACTTCCATCATCAGCCTCGTCGGTAGGATCATGTGCTGGCATCAAAAAGTCTCGTACAAAAAAAAACATTTTTGGTTAGCTATAAGAGTAATAAACCAAAATTAAATGATTAAATGATAAATTAATTAATTTCAAAGCTTGTGCATACTTCATATCATCTAATATTCTCCATAAATTCATTGTGCATATGCATAACCTCCTATGTGTTGTCACGTTTAAACAATCCAATAAATTCTTTGTTGTCTTGTTTGAGTTTTTTTTAATAGTGGAAAATAGGTCATCTTCGTAATACAAATCATCGTCATTACTAACATCATCACGATTAAAGGTGGATGACTAAAAAAAAAAAAGTAAATTCGATTATAACATTAATAATCAAAAAATTATTAAAAATTAATGAGCACATCGATATTAAATAGATCTAAGATATTATGATTTCTATCAGTTGCACATGTTGCTTCTCTTGATCACCCTAGCACAATAATTAGAGGAATGTTAATTGAATTATGAGAAGCATAAGATCTTCAATTTAATGTTCAAGATAATAAAACAGATACATTATTTAATTAGATATGTAAATTGTATTATTTATAAAATCTATAATATTCCCTAAATATTTTGGCCTTCCATTAATATATATAGTCTCTCCTCTATTTTGATCAACATCTTTTAGTTATATATAATTTACAAAAAAATGCATACTTCGCATATATTGGGGTAGTGTTATCTGATCTCCATAATTATAACATGGTCTGACATCCTCCATCAATTCAGTTACTCCACCATATTTTATGCCATCCATTGGAAATAGTTTGAGACCATGTATGGATGATGGAACAATGCAATAAATCCTCTCATTGACATAAGTCATTTCCCAACTGAGGAAGTTGCTTTGGTTCCCACATTTTCACTAGATGCTTCTACCTTGAGGGCACTTTGATGTCATTTTTTGTCTCATCATCCTAAGAATGTGTCCCTCCTTCAACAAAAAAAAAATACCATGCATCTACGGATTTTTCTTTTGACCTTTTCACCTCTAGTTGGTCTCATCTTGTTACATCTAGTCAATGTGTCACTTCACCTATTCTTCATAAACTATCATTTCTCTCTTAAGATAGATTTGATTGATACCTACTCATTTTTACCTACACTCTAACCTATGAGAAAAAACAATTAAAGTAGAAGACCATAGTTAGTAACAGGATTAGAGATATCTTCCCAATATTTTATGACAACAATGGTGAAGGTGAACAAACTCAAAGATTGAATCAACCCAAATATAAAAGAAGTCATCCCACATGGTTAGATTTTAATAATATATTTTATTACATATAATGTATGTAAATAGATTTCCTCCAAAAGTATTCTCCTTACCAAATCCTCTAAACAAATTAAAAGGCCTTTTCACAAGTTATAGGCCTTTCCACAAGTTATAGATGGAATCTTAAGGGAGATATGATAATCGTATTGGGGTATTGTAAGAATCCTACATTTAATTATCATAAAAAATAAAGTAGATTTTACTTTTCTATTTGGTTAAAGATATGAGGCACAATGTCATCAAAACAACATTGAAAAATTGAACTTAAAAATAATGATAATGAAGGGATTATGACCTTCATAGGAGGCCATTGGGATTTACATTAGGGAAAATTTGGTTGAAAAATGGTCCTACCAACCCTAATACAAATTCCATGTTATCATCTATTAGCCAATCAAAATATTCTAAAATTTAAAAGAGGTGCATGTCTTAAACAATTTTTTATTATATAATTTGGAGATAGTCACAATTTTTTAATAATATATTGTGTATACTCTACACGTAATCTCTGCCTCGGCTGCCCAAAATTCAAAATTGTCTTGGTTATCGAGCATTGAATTAATGTGCTATCCCATTATCCAATAATTATAATAAATGAAGGAAACAGTGTATTGAATAAATATTAATGCATTTACACGCTTCACATTACCAACATTCTTTGGCATGTTTTAATGCATTGAGGTCATCTGGGACGGAAGTAAAATCCCTATATGTTCTTTTCAGAGGTTTAGAGGCTGCAAAAAGGTGCACTGAAGGAGCATAATTTACCAGCTAGAAATCCACACTTTGTTGTTGAGCTGAGGAAGATTCACTGGCACTACCATACAGATCGAGGGTTACGGCATTCCTTATAGATTTCGCTTGAGGGTTTGGTGGGGTTGTTCCAGCTTCGAAAGGAGGTTCTAAGTTTTCATTCCAGCCCTAGAAACCCTTGTGAGGAGGGTCGAACCTTGCAATTGCTTCCTGGATAAGGGTCGAACCCTAGATCTGTCAACATAGTGCAGACCAAGGATAAAGGGGAGCTAACAGAAGGACAACGAGGGCATTATGAAGGATTGGAGTTTTTCAAAGAGTCCTTTAAGAACAGGTTCATTTGTTTACTCTTGTGGTAGATACTAGGGTTAACTATGGTGTATTTTTGTTACCAATTGTTGCTATAATAACAAACAAGTTGCGGGTAATTGGATTATGTGACCAAATTCGGCCATAGTTACCAAATTCGGCCGAATCGATGAATTAAATTTGAAAATTAGCCAATTTGGTCGATTCCGCCGAATTGTTTGTCAAATTCGATGTGTTCCCCGAAAATTGTTTGTCCAATTTGGTCGATTCGGTCAAATTGTTTGTCCCCCAAAAATCCTAGCATTGTGTTTGATTATCATGTGTTCGTCTCTTCCTTTGTTGTGCTTTGTGGATGTTTTTCTTTATTTGGATCTCAAAGTAGCCATTTTTCTTGAACACATCAAGGATATATTTTATTACTTAGTCCAAGTGTTCTTCATTGGAAACATTAAAAACTTGAGTTGCAATAGTAATGATGTGCCAATCTTCTGTGTAGGATGATAGTGAGAGTTATCATTGAGATATATATTAGTATGTGTCTTCTTTCGATAAAATTGATGGGACATAGAGATATCATATTTATTAGAAGCCAAGACATTCAGAAAAAGGTAGTCAACCATTTTATGTTGTTTCCATATTAAATTGATGTATTCAGATTGGTTGTTGGGATGGTTCAAGAATTCATACTACTTGTCTCTTCCATGTGGCCAAATTGTGTTGGTGTCATCAACATATCTCTTCCAAACTTTTGTTTTCAGGGGAGGAGTATTGATAGAAATTATTTCAAAATTATCCATGTATATGTTGACAACAATAGGGGATAAAGGTGATCCCATGGCCACACCTTCGAATTGTTCATAGATATCACCATAGAAACTGAAGTATGTCGATTTCATACATATTTGTACAAGGCCTGTCATCTCAATATCAATAACATTTTTTAGAAACTTCAATAGCTTCATCTACAAGACCTTTGTGATCAAAGAAACTATATCAAAACTCACCTTGATATCATGCTCTTCCATCTTTAGAAATTTGATGTTATCATCAAAATATGTTCAGTCCTTAATAAATGAAGAAGTATGTCCAACTAGAGGAGTGAGATTTTTTTTCAACGTATTTTGCAACATTGTAGGTGGGTGAGCTAATGGTGTTCATGGTAGTTCTGAGTGGGGCTCCTTCTTTATGAATCTTAGGAAGACCATAAGTGTAAGGCATGGTGACTACACTAACTGTTAGCTTCTTTATCTAGTAATCATCAAGAGATGAGGCATTAATTGCATTCTCGACTTCCTTCAAAATTCTTTTTCCAGTATCCTTTTCAATCTTTTGTATCTACCACTAGTTGTAAGATGTACTATCATTTTTCTATGGTATTCCCTTGTATTTAAAATGATTGTTGCATTTCCCTTATCCACTTTTAGGATTTTAATATCCCTATTGCATTTGATATTTTTTAATTCTTCTATTTCTTCATGACTAGTCTTATTTCTTATAGGTTTGGCCTTTATGAAAGCAACAACACACTCTTGTCTTATTTCCCAAGCACTATTGAAGGGGAGATTTATAATTAAGTCCTCTATGTAGCATATAATATTCTCATATGGAATATGTTTTGGTGCTACAAATTTAGTCCCTTATACAATACTTTAAAGACATAATCATCCAATGTGTGCCTAATAAGTTAACCACACTTATTCCCTTTATATTTCATCCTTACCCATCAACTTCATCATTTTACAGTTGCTCACAAATCCATGTTCTAGCCTACCACATTTGTCTCTTCTCTAGCTCCACATATTTATTGATATGTTTCTCTGTAGATATTTTAAAATCCTTTTCCTCCTTGGCAATGGGGATAGCTTGAAATATATTTCATATTTGAATACCCAACATGCTAGAGAGCTTTAGATAAAGCATTAGTAGTTGTCTAGAAATATAGTCCAAACTATACCACATCCTCTTTATCTCATTTTTAACTAATTTCATTCTAGTGTTCTTGAATATTTCCAAATTTATTTGATTATGAAAGTGGTGTTTTATCCATGCAATTTTAGGAATGATATTGTTTTCACGACATCACTTAAGAAAGGTTAGGTCCACCATTCTTCAAGTCCTTATCAATTACATTTTTTCAAGCAGGTGAGTCTCTACTAGTATCCTTCCATGGAGGGAATTAATAATGTTGTTCATTTTGTTCATAGGTAAATTACAGGATTTTTGGAAAACCTACATCCCTATTATTTGTTCCAACATTTCTAGCCTTTGATACAAGGCCCATCATCATAGAGAAAACAACAAATAATACATTTGATGTGGTTGAAGATGAGATAGTGAACCATGTGATATAAATAAATAAAATTACGTTTATTAACTAACCCAAAACCCTAGGGAATGATGATCTCAAAGAAAAACCATAACCAAAGGTTTAACCAATGAAGAGGGGTAAGGAATAAAAACAAAAAAATAAACAACATTGATGAAAGAAGAAAAAATTGAGGCTTTATTTTGCAAACGACAAGTTTCTAAGTGTTATGATAGTTTCCAACCATCATCTCTATTTAAGGTGTTACTGAGTTTTTTAATTTCAACTGATTCTATTATTCAATGTTTGATTATGTTATCAACTTTGGAAACACCATTTGTTTCTTCATTGTGAATACGGTGCATAATGTTTGATGACTGTTTTGTAAGAGCTTATCTTTGGACATGATTATGATTGATATCTACATAATTCTCCTTTAACCTAACATGAAATGAGAATCTAGTTTCTCCAATCTAGTTTTTCCAAAGACCTAAAACCCAAGGGATATTACCCATGTTGACTAGGGTGTCCATCCACAAATGTGGAAAACCATCCCTAGGTTTCATTGCAGTAATTGGTTTCAATCCCCTTGGATTAGGTGCATTAGTTTAGACAAACATATTTATTGAACTTAATTGAGTTTTTCCTATAACTGCGCTAGTATTATAGGGCCTCCTTTAATACTCCTCCAAGAGGTTATGCTTTCAAACTCATAAATAGTTATCTTGAGATGCTTTTTGTACAGTAAAGTCATTAAAGTTATCGGGCGTCAATGCAATAGAAAGGAGCAAGCTAATCATGGAGCATTATTCCCTTCTAGGCAACTATTTTCCATCATGTCAACTCTTAGTGTGTTACCTTTTTAAGACCTGCAGTTACATTTTCTCTCATCTTGGTCTCTTGAAATACTACATTAATGCATGTTTTATGGCCACTTGTACCATCGATGGAAATAGGGAATGGTCTAGTTAGTGGAAAAGAAGTACCTTGAGGCAAAGGATTTGGTGCAACTGGAACAAATGAGGAACTATTTTCCATAAATTATGTAGCGTTCACTCCATTTGGCTTCCAAGTTGTTCCTACAAGATAATCCCATTAGGCCTGGCACAACAAAACTCTTTTAAATATTTTTTCCCCCTCAACACTGATTGTTATAATTTCTCTTGTTGCTAAGATAAATAACTAGATTTGGCCAAGGGATGTGCCTACTATCACAAACTCATCATTGTTGCCAAATAGAAGTATGAAAAAAATGACTTTTAGGAGAATCCTAAGGCTTTGTTGATCCTGCTAATGTAAAAAAACACCTGAGTCATCTCTAAATATTATAGAATGTGATTTTATAACTTATTTCCAACCAGTTTCAAGCCTTATCCTACCTTTTTAAAGCCTTATTTCATCTGTATCCTACCTATTGTTTTATGATTCAAGCCCTATCGCTACTCCCTCTCTAATCAATTTATGAAATTATTGTTCCTTGTTGTTCTTTCCAATTATAAGGATGTTAGGATTTGTTGGGAAGTGTTTGTTGATTACAGAGGTCTTGGAGCTCCTATTTTTGGCTTAGGTATTTCATCCTAACCTTTCTAAAATCCCCAAGAAACAAACCTAAAAGATAGGGGGATTCACGGTGCTTGTTGTGTTCACTACAAAGAAAATGATGAATCTCTCTCTCATTACTTCCACTTGTTCAGGAGGTATAGGATTCTACTTCATTTATAAGGAAATTTCATTTTCCTTGTATGATGGTTCTCAATGTGGAACAACCTTTAATGCTCGGGCATATTTATACATTAATGGATGTAAGGGGAAAGGAGTCTTGAGAAGTGTTTTGAATTTGTCGCTCAAAATTTTTCTATTGAAGGTGGCTTCATAAGAATAAAACATTTTTTCAAGATTTGATTTCAATGTTGAAAGAAATGTAGCAAGAATGAGTATCATGATACTACAGAGTAACAAACTATCCTTCTTGTTCAATTATTTTGTTTACATTGTTGTTCGGTGTAGCATTTCTATACTCTTGTTTAATTCAGTTGTTGATGATTTTATTTGATTCCCATACAACAATCCCATAAAATGCAATATAGGAATTCCATTTTAGTTAATTTGAAATGTTGTTGAATTGAATTTCTTGTTAACTTTTTCCTATGGATCCTTGGCTTTTTTCTTGCAGTGAAATGGGCACTCGTAGATCTTCAAGAAAGATGGAAACTATTATAGTTGAGAATGAAAAGGATGAAATGGGTAAGTGGATCACATTACGGGTGTCCATTGGATCTTGGGTTACTTTGCAACCATCAAGGAATCGAATTTGGGCAAAAAAAGAAGACTAGACAATTTAAAATGTCATTGAAAAGGTATAGTAAGGGAATTTAAGCGGAGCCAACAGGGTGAAAAGGTGGAGAAGGTGCTTATAGCTCATGTGTACGATCGCAAGGACATACTCAAAGAGTATTTTTCCAAACAAGAAAATTTTCTGCAAATTGGACTAAATTGTAAGGGCTCGTCATTTTGTAAGCATTGAAGTTTTTTTAATTTTTTTTTTAATTTGGGATTTGAGTATTAAAATATGAATGCCCTAGATTATATGGATACTTAATGTGGTTTATATTTTTTATGTGTATATTTGTGCATTTCTGATTTTAAAGTGTTAGAATATAGAAGATTGTGCTCGTTTTACCATTGATGATACCCTCGTCACCCAACCACGGGACGAAGCCACCCTCCGACCACCTTGACCTTGAAAGAGAAGAGAATCCTGGTAGCAATCCAATAGCCAAGAGAGGCTAATGCACCAAGCAAGAATAAAAACCAAGATGATCAGATAATCCCACCCAGAGACTAGTGCACACTTTCCCATAAACTTGCGCACAAGCTGCAACTGCACCTGCACAGATCCAGTTCCCTCTGCAACTCCTGAGATGTGAATAATGAGAACTGGTGCCCTGTATTTATAGTAGTCTGGGCAGTTTAACTGGGGCCGACTTCTCCTTCTGGGTATTAATAAATTCATATTAAATATATTTTTGCAGCCGACAACTTGTCTAGGGTTTCCTTCATTTCTTTTCTTCCTTCCGGAGTATTCTAGTCTTGTCACAGGTCACAATAGAGGTTCATACCTCCCGAAGCTACCATAATATTAACACTCCCTCCTAGCTAGGGAGGTATGGTCTTGAGAACAACAGACCATTCAACTGGTAGCAACATGAGCACTATCATTATTATCCAACTGGATAATCTCCTATGACAACTGGTACAATATTAATTGATAGAGCACACCTGTGTCTATTCAAGGTAGTACGCAACTACTCAAACCATGACACATAGTCACAAACAATGGAACAAATCCACCACAATAGTATATCTCTACTGTCTAGAGACAGGCAGTCTCCAAAACAATCATCTGGGCCAATCTTTCACTCACATCTGTGAGCTCTGAAAGAATATATGCCTCACAAATAGTGGAACATATCCACCACAGTAGTTTACATCTATTGTCATATAGTCTTCATAAAAAACATCTAATAGCAACCTGCATAGAAACAATGTTATGATATAAACTAAATCATCTGGGCCAATATTTCACTCACGTCTGTGAGATATGAAAGAATATCTTCCCTCAGTATAGAACATCAACAATGGGCTATCTGCCCCATTCTTCTCAAACAAGGAAGAAGGATTATTTCTGATTTCTGAGCCTGGACCATTCCTCACCCTGGGCCATTCTTCCTACACTAGTCAAAGTTCACCCTAGACAGAATGTATAAACCCTACGGAATGTTTGGACCATTCCCCACCCTAGGCCATTCCTCCTACATTAATCAAAGTGCACCTTGGAGAGAATGTATAAACCCTAAGGAATGTCTGTCCCTAATTGCTGAGACTGGACCATTCCCCACCCTGGGCCATTCCTCCTACACTAATCAAAGTGCACCCTGGAGAGAATGTATAACCCTAAGGAATGACTGTCCGGACCATTTCCTCCATTAACCACAAGAGGAAAAGATTGTCTTGTATCAACCTCCAAAACGAACCATTCCTTATGTTAACCATAATGAGAAATCGTTGTCCAGCGAGGCGGGCCAGTCTTCTTGAGTAACCCTCAAGAAGAGAGACTGCCCTAGACCACTCCCCATGTTAACCACAATGGGAAGTCGTTGTCTATGATACATCAGCAATCATACTACCTCCCATGTTAACCACAATGGGAAGTCATTGTCCCTCATAAATCTCAATTCACTTTCCGAACAGGAAAGAATCTGTCCAACCTGGACTATTTTTCAATTACAAAGATAAATAATATTTTCAATGCTCCCTCCTAATCTGGAGAGTCATTTAAATCACAAAAATAAATGTTTTCAAGAATATTTTTTTGTACCTTCTCCTAGCTTGGAGAATCTTCCCTTTCAGCTAAGGGAGTTATTTCCACGATCCCCATCTTCTCTCGGAAATATGCAAACTTCATTCTAGATAGAGGTTTTGTCACGATGTCTGTTTTCTTCTCATCAGTGGAGATATATTGGAGCTTTACCTCTCCTTCCTGGACTTTATCTCGAATAAAGTAGTATTTGATCTCAATGTGCTTCGAACTTTCATGAAACATTGGATGTTCTAATAATCTTATACAACTCTGATTATCACAATATATTATGGTCGATTCTGGAGTCTGATCAAATAAATCAGAGATTAACTTCCTTAGCCATACTACTTTTGTGCATGCTTCACAAGATGCCATACACTTTTCTTCTGTTGTACTGAGTATGATAGACTTCTATTTCCTGCTACCCCAAGATATCATAGTGGAGCCCAAGCTGAAACACATACCTGAAGTACTCTTTCTGTCTTCTGCACTTCCTACCCAATCAGAGTCTGTGAATCCATGAAGTTGGATATCATTGGATGCGGTATATCTCAAGCCATAGTTTATTGTCCCACAAATATATCTTAGAACATGCTTTGTAGCTATCCAATGCTCTTGTCTAGGTTCCACCTGGAACTGACTTAATGTATTTACAGCAAAGCAAATATCTGGTCGAGTATTTACCAAATACATCAATGATCCAATTAGCTGTCAATATAGAGATGGATCTACTGGATCGGAATCTAGGACTTTCACTTTTCTTATATCTGCATTCATAGGAGTGTACATGGACTTACAGTCCATCATTCCAAATTTCTGAAGGATCTTTATAGCGTACTTTCCTTGTCCAAGGAATACTTCACCATGCTTCTACCATACTTCTAGTCCCAAGTAGTAATGCATGAGACCTAGATCTTTCATATCAAATTCAGAGGCTAATTCCTTCTTACATTGGATAATTAGAGATTCTTCACCTGTTATGAATAGATCATCAACATATAATAGTAGAATCACAGGTGTGTTATCCACGACTTTGTAATAAAGGTTTGGATCTGCATGACTCTTGGAGAAACCAAGTCTTGTCAGATAGTTTTCCATTCTGGCGTACCAAGCCCTTGGAGCTTGCTTGAGTCCATATAGAGATTTCTTCAATCTACAAATGTGAGTGTCTCCGGAATGTACCTCAAATCCTTGAGGTTGTTCGATATAAACTTCTTCTTCAATAGCCCCATTGAGGAAGGTTGTCTTTACATCCATCTAGTGTAGATTCCATCCCATGGAAGCGGCAAGAGATATGATAGCTCTAATGGAAGTATACCTTGCCACCAGAGCAAAGGTTTCATCATAATATTCTCCCTCCTTATAGGAGAACCCTCTGGCCACGAATCTAGCCTTGTATTTACCCATGCTTCCGCCTGCTTCATGTTTGATCTTGTATACCCATTTTGAGGTTACCACTAATTTTTCTTTAGGTCTGGGTACAATTTCCCATACTTCAGTTTTCATAATGGATTGTTGTTCTTCTGCCATAGCTTCTTTCCATTGTCCCTTTTGGACTGCTTCTTCAAATGTTGTAGGTTCTTCATCTAGAAGCTTCATCATGTATGCTACATAACTTGAGAATATTTTCGGTCTTTTACTCTTCCTGGATGTTCCTTCTGGAACCTTGATTCTTTCTACGTCTTGTAAAGTAGCTTCAAGCCAAGATGGTCGTTTCTTGGTTTTTGGTATGATATCTGAATCAATGTTCTCACATGGCTCCATAGGATGATCAGGTTGATCTTTTTCATTATTTTTGTTTTCTGTGTTTTCTTCATTTGGTTCTTCAAGTTCTTCTTCTTCTATAATTTCTTCGATGGATTTCCTGAAGGCCATCCTTTCATTGAATGTTACGTCTCTTCTTACTTCTATCTTGTGTTGTTCTAGAATATATATTCTATAGGCTTTGGATGAATCACTATATCCCATGAATATCCCCTTCTTTCCTGAGGGTTCTAGTTTATTCCTTTTATCTTTGGGAATATGAGAGTAAACTGGACATCCAAATATTCTTAAGTTTTCTACGTTAGGTTTCTTACCTGAGAATGCTTCTTCTAGTGTCATGTCCTTCAATATACGATGAGGGATTATGTTATGTACATATATTGTCGTCATTGCTACTTCTCCCCATAGGAACATGAATAGACCTTGATCATTCAATAAGGATTTTACCATTTCTTCGATAGGTCTGTTCTTTCTTTCCGCTACACTGTTTTGTTGAGGATTATGAGGAATAGTCATATCCCTCCTAATCCCTGTTGATTTGCAGAATGCAACAAACTCCTTCGAGGTGTATTCTCCTCCATTATCTGTTCTTAATGTCTTGATCTTATTGTTCGTAAGGTTTTCTATTTCTGCCTTGAATTCTTGGAACTTGCTGAATACTTCATCTTTTGATTTCAGTACGTACAGCCACGTCTAAATTATTGAATAGTCATTTATGAAGATTACGTAGTAAAGAGATCCTCCTAGATATGTGACTGGCATTGGACCGCAAACATCTGAGTGTATTAGATCTAGGGTTTCCTTAGATCTGTTGTTGCTGCTTGGGAATGGTTTCTTGATATTCTTCCCAAGGGCACATCCTTTGCAGATTCCTTCATGTGTAGATTTCAATTCTGGTATTCCTTCAACCATTTTTCTGAGGAAAGGTAATGCTTGGTAATTGATATGAGCGTACCTTCTATGCCAAAACTCATTAGGGTTGACTTTGTCATGTACTAGAGATTCTTCATTTTGTTCTAGTAGTCTATATAGATTTCCTTCACGACTTCCAATAAACCTAGCATCCTCTATGCTGGAATTCTTATGCCATGATAACACCTTTCCATCCATGAAGGCTATTATGTTTCCTTTGTCTTCTAAACATGATATCGATACAAGATTCTTTTCTAAACTAGGTACATATAAAACATTTTTTAAGTGAACATGAATACCTTATTCCAATTTGATGGAGGCTTGTCCAAATCCTTCAATGGGGTAAGTGATTTTGTCTCCAAGCTCCATTGTGTATGATGTCTTTCTCTCATTTAGATTTGAGACTCTAGCTTGATCTCTCGCCATGTTCTTGGAAGCTCCACTATTGATTATGCACATATCATCTTCAATCGTCCCAGTAAGTGTTGAGTAATGTGAACGATTGATTATTTCACACATGTCTTCGGTTGACTAGTAACTGGTCATGCTTTGATCCAAAAATTCAAATTTGTCATTTCTATTTTCTGAGAGAGCCACGAGGTGTGTTGAGTTAGGGCGCATCTGAATATCTTCTTCTTGGGAGAGATGCTACATCACAAGGTGTTGGATCGGAGATTTAGGGTTTCTGCAACTGCTTCTGCTAGTAACCCTGGATGCAGTGTTTTTGGAAGTTGCTCCTTCTAGTAACCCTAGCGGCAGTTCCTCAACGAGCTCAATATCTAGCGGCTATGCTTCCTTCCAGCATTTTAGGCTGACTGAAGGGGGTGTGGGCCCATAACCTGTTAGAATATAGAATATTGTGCTCATTTTACCATTGATGATACCCTCGTCACCCAACCACAGGCCGAAGCCACCCTTCGAGCACCTTGACCTTGACAGAGAAGAGAATCTCGGTAGAAATCCAATAGCCAAGAGAGGCTAATGCACCAAGCAAGAATAGAAACCAAGTTGATCATATAATCCCACCCAGAGGCTAGCGCACACTTTCCCATAAACTTGCGCACAAGCTGCAACTGAACCTGCACAGATCCAGTTCACTCTGCAACTGCTGAGATGTGAATAATGAGAACTGGTGCCCTGTATTTATAGTAGTCTAAGAAGTTTAACTGGGGCCGACTTCTCCTTTTGGGTATTAATAAATTCCTATTAAATATATTTCTGCAACTGACAACTTGTCTAGGGTTTCCTTCATTTCTTTGCTTCCTTCCGGAGTATTCTAGTCTCATCATAGGTCACAATAGAGGTTCATACCTCCCGAAGCTACCATAATATTAACATGAAGAATGGCAGCCTGTGTTTAGTATTACCAGTATTTTAGATGTTTTCCATTCGCAAATAGGAGAGGTACTCTATGAGGGAAAGAATTCCATGTCATTGAGGGAAGAAGGGGTTTGGTTTTATAACTATGATTACTTTCTTCCAAGTAGTAAAAGGGTTGGACGAATTGAAGAAGCCAAGTTACCTACACTTCATGAAATTGGATTACCAAATTCTAATCCAACATTAATTGATTGCATACATTCAAAATTAGTTCTTGAAATTCAATCTGGTATGCGGGAGAAGGGTGGTGCATGTGATCATTTTGGCATGCACTTACCATTTTTGGTTTTTTTTTAAGTGTTCAAGGAAGAGGACTCTATTCGAATGACTAAGAAGACATATTCTTGCACAAACCCCTCTGACATATTATTATCCAAGTTATTTTACTCTGGATGGAATACAAGATTACATGGTGTGAATGGAGATCAATTAAAATGTGTGTTGAGTGTAGAGACACTTCATTTTAGGTAATGTTTTACAATTTTGGTTTTTCCTTTTCTTTGACTTTCGCAATGTTTGACATCACTTTCTAACTATTTTTTCATTCTCTTTAACCTGTAGATATTCAATACCGAGATAAACTCTCTATGTTTCTTTTAAGTTTCGACATTTTAGGTAGATAAGGAAGAACATGGATTGGATTTGGATGCCAATAAAGCAAGACAATGACGATGGCACTCATTCTCCTCTAATATCCATTGATGTTTTGAAAGATGGTGCACATTTCAAAACATTGTACATGGAAGAAAACTAGAATTTGTTTGAAGTTAGAAGACACCTTGAATTCGAAGAGGAACTGAGCCTTGAGGAAGACTTCTATTTTATTCACAATGGAAAAGGGTGAGAATTTGATAGTTTATGTATGTTTCTTCATTTTATAAACATAGTTTATTACTTACATATTAATGATTTCTTTCGGACAGATTGGTAAAAGACGAGAGAAGAGAATCATGTGCAAAATTTCTGTTCATCCCCATACATTAGAAATTAGAGGAACATGACACAAGGTGAATCCTCTCCAACCATATGTTAAGAAACACTTCTGATCTTAGATGTGATCTCTATATTTTAGAACTAATTTTGAATTTCCTACTTCAATTTATTTTGGCAAGAGAAGGTATGATTTTGTTCACTGAGCTTTTTTCACATAATTTGTATTACTTGTTATTTATTACTACATTTCTAGGCCAATATTTGATGAAATTCAAGTGTTTTAAATCAACCTCTTTTCATCACATGTACAGGGAAATAAATGGAAAATCAGATGGACTTTCAAAGGCTGGTCTACAGTTGGAGAATGGACAATGGCAGATTCAAGAGCTTAAGGATAGCCAACACTCTTCATATTTTCATCCCACTTTGTTTTGAGCTTATTCTGGATGGAGGAGTATATATTGATGTTGATGTAACGGGGATTTAGGAGGGTTACTGGTTTATTTTGATTATCTATATGGAAAATTGTTAAAACCTTTTTGATAAATCTAAGTTTAGAACTCTGAGTGTTGTTCAGAGACTAGTTTTTTGCTCCCTTGTGGAAGCCAACATTTGTAATATTCTATACTATCAAGAAAATTCCAGATGGGAAGTAGTTATTTCCCTCTCTTTGTTGAACATGAAAAAAATGCTTAAATGCATAAATGTGATTCTATCTTAATATGAATAAAATTACATTTTTTCCAATGAAAAAAATGTATTCTACTCCAAGTTATCAATTGTTTCCCTAAATTTATTACTACATTTCTAGCCAATATTTGATGAGTTTTTGTATAATGGTTGCATTAGTTGACTATAATATGATCCCAAGTCTAGCATATTTTTTTGGGAGTTTAATTTGTTCCATTCTATTCCTAATTGATGAATATAACAACGATAGACTTTGGGAGTGGGGATTTTCATTTTCATTTTCATTTTCATTGCTGACAATAATGGTGTTGATGTTGGGATTAATTTACATTTTTCCAATGCTTAGGAGAATGATGTTTTTTGAGCTAGTTTATTTGGTATGGGAAGATGCATTTATGTATTTGTAAATTTGTTTTTCTACTAATATAAATGTGCAACTTCAAAGAAAACTGGTGAAACATGGTTGTGCTCTAATAATGGATCCAAGAATATAGAGTATTTCCTAGATATATCAGATGTGAGTAATAGTTTCCTAACTCAAGGCAACATCCAACCCTAACCCTCAGGTTTACATACAAAAATTGGATGAACGGTTGTCTGGTCCAGTAAGATTGTTGAAAACATTGAGAGAAATGGCCTTATGAAACTGCAGCCCTCCAAAAGTATTCAACATGTTTTCCAAGAAATTCAAATATGGCCACAAAATCTTGAAGACTAAAAGTTAAAAATATAGACAAATCAAGAATTAAAGGAAAAGGACATTCAACTTCAAAAAATACGATCAAGTTCAAGAAACAATTGCCCGTACATGTTTTAGAAAAGAATCACATTGAAGTTTGTAAATTTGATTGAATTTGTAAAGGAATTGTCCATTGGGATATCATTCAAATGGTGTGACAATCCTAAAGTTTGCTAGGAAAAACAATGATTATCTAAAAATTCTAAATAAGAAATATTTTACATTGCTTAAATTAATAATCTCATGGTGTCCACGATACTGCCCGTGCAGATAACAGATACTATAGATTCTAAATATTTTCACATTGTATAGCATGCCAAGATAAACTTAGGGGTCCATCTTTCCCAATTGCAAAACATATTGTTGTTTATTTCCCCCCTGACATGGTTGTTTTAATGTTTGTGGATTGATCACAAGGCCACATTCTCATTGAATCAATCGATGATGGAAGTTCTGTACATGGGCTTCTGATATCTCCCTAGCTTGGTCCATCTGACTTAAAGAGTCGAGGCATTTGTTATCCATCTCCGGAGAACACCTTTTAACACCATCTTCTTCCATGTTACTACTAAAATAAGACAATGATGCCTCTAGAAGACTTATTTAGCTCAAGACAAGCAGCCACAATATGCATCACACCAAAAGACTCTTCCCTTGTAATTTAACATTGATCTCATCTTCAATAGCTTTACTACTATTTCCCTCAATGGATTCTACTTTTGGAAAAGAGATAATATTTGGCATAGACTTTCTCAGGTATCAATTTCATCTATCTGAAACAAAGGTACATCATGTAATTTGTCAATGTCAACAATTCAATAGTTGAGATATTTGTAACTCTTTCCTTAGTGGAGCTATGAAAGATATACTATGTTTTGTTTTCAAAGTAAAACTCCATTTCTTTTATTCCCTTCAGCTTAAATTTTCTTCCTTGAATATCTGATATTGGATGATGCACACTGGGAGACATTGTTTTCTTGTAGATAGATCAAATTTTCAACCAGTGAAGGTCTTCTTGAGCTTGATATCTTGTTCTTGTATTAGAACTCTCTTCAGTTCATTTTAATTCCCGGCATTAAGGAAATTGAGAATTTGGTTGCTATGTACCAACCATAGTGATTCATACTATGTTCTGTTCACTTGTTATTGAACTGGCACCATAATTGTTGATCTGTGGAATCGTGGATTACATTCCATAGTTACAGCATCGATTGGCATTATCACTAAAAGGACGAATTGTTTGGTCTATTGATTCATATACTACAGCCAATGTCTTTAGTGTATGCGTTGGATGTCATTTCCTAAATCCCCAAGCATTGAATCAATTGGGCACATAAAATTGTCATTTATTGAATATATGGTGAGTTTATCCCCCTCCATTGAATAAGCAGATATGTATGCTCATATGTGTGGAAGCAACAAACATCATTAGAGTTTGTTTGATTGTTGAATTCCAACACTAAATCAATTTAAGAGTATGGTTGGTTTCTAATCATAGCAATTGTCCCCATTTCCTACATTATTGGTTGGTTCCCATTATACTATTCGCTATATGTTAATTCACTGGTAGTTATTGAGATGTAAACCTTGATATTTAACCTCGGTCATTCACCTCTGTACAAAACGTGGTGAACTTCCCTCGGTTCAAAAGGTGGTGAGAAACCTACGAAAACCCCTTTGGATGTGTGTGTGCTAAAATGGCACTTATAGCCATCGTGTGTTCTATCAAATAGTTGTTTTAGATCTCCTATAATTATGAATCTAGGTGTTGGAAGATTGATTGTTGTCATTGATGTCAACCCTAGTCATGGGTTTTGGACTGCAAGATTGATAAAGGTATTTGGACATGAAGGAAAATGCACATGCATATACAACACCCATGAATGGATAGTATACATCATGTTGTTT
>ML778713.1:280997-420497 GCA_009831015.1 Picea engelmannii
TATGGTTATTTAATATATGTCATTTCAATATGATAATGGTTGTATTTGTCATTTTCAATCATGAGGGCATATTGATATATTCAAGTATGTTGTTATTTTAGGTGGTGTTAATTATGGTTATTTAATATATGTCATTTCAATATGATAATGGTTATAACTGTCATTGCAAACATAAGGGCATATTGATATATTCAATTATGTTGTTATTTTAGGGGTGATGTTAATTATGATTATTTAAAATGTGTCATTTCAATATGATAATGGTTACATTCTGTCATTGCAATCATGATGGCATTTTGATAAATTCAATTATATTGTTATTTAGGGTGTGATGTTAATTATATTGAATTGTGAGGAGGATCATATGTCGATGTAAATAAAGGGTAAAATTTTAGTGACTGGTGTTCCCTGAAGAAAAAAAATGGCAGTGGACCTTTCTTAATGCGATTAAAACCGGGGTTACTTGTAAATATATATATATATATATATATATATATATATATATATATATATATATATATATATATATATATATATATATATATATATATATATATATATATATATATATATATATATAACTTTTGCACCCGTCATTTGAATGGTAGTCGTGACAAGGCGGTACGTTACAATTATGTTGAAGGGGATGTTCTTGCCCTGTAGCTAGCATATTTGATTGTTTTGTTTATGTTTTGTGTGATACTTTATGATCGAATTATATGATTTTGTATATGTTGTCATGATTATATAGTTATCTGCCAATTGTTATGAATTCAAAGTTGTGCAACTTCAATTAGAAGCCATAATTAAATCCAATATCTACATTGATATATAACGAAATGACATGAAGTTGTGATAGTGTGCCCATCATGGGAATTTGTGTATTGTATTGACGTAGTTTTAAATGAAATTAATGTACTACTTGATCATGGGGTTAGTCACTTGATTTCTCCTACATGTTATGTTCATTTGGATGATATAGGGAATAGCCAATGATAATTGTTGAGGGATATGTTGATTGCAAATGACAAAGAACTTATCATTTACATGTAGGTTGTAATTGACATAGCTTGAATTTGATGCGGTCTTTGTAGGGTTCACTTGATTGAATTTCAACCATAATTGTGTGTATAGTAGTATTAACTGATTCTAACAAATCATTGTAATGTTGGCTTCGGATCAATTTGTATATAAGATTAAATATTTTCAATGATGGGGAAGTATAAAAATCTGCTAATGGAATATCTTATTATTCTTAAAGGTATCAATAAGCTTTCCTTTTCTCTTTCGCAAATTCAACCATAGGGTATTATGCTACAAAATAGAGGAACGATTGGATGAGGAGGATCCTCGAATTAAAAGGTTTAAGAATGTTTCGTTGGCATTTAACTTGCCACCATCTAATCAATTTCGTAGTAGGTTATCGTGGCCAATAATGAAAAGTTTGTATTCTTAAAATGCCATAATTATTAGACTTGCAAGTCTACATGTACATGTCTTGGGCAACAAAATCCTATCAAGGTTCAAATTGCTTGCTTCCATATTTCTCTTATTGTTTTTTTGTTGAATGTTCAATTCTTTAGTCTGTAGTATAACCTCTTAACTATATCTTTCACTGCCCATAACATGATCTTTTTTTCTGTGTCATATTTTCACATTTCCAAAGGACGCATTGTTGTTTCATGCTCATGTCTACAAGGGCCAGACAGCTAAATGTTGAATTTCTATGAAGGAAAATGTACCAAAAAAATCATCCTTTTGAGGTCCCATATTTGACCTCCAGCATTTTGCTTTGCTTTTTGGCATGTATTGTCCCTTCTTCTCTTTATTGGATTTTTTTGTATGAATTTTCTATGTTTTTGTCATGGTCATTGTTGGCTTACTTCAAATTTTGATGGAGATGGCTATATTGAATAAGATATAAAAATAAACCAAGTAGCTACCATCATTGGTACTTGCTTAACAAGTCACATTGCCCAATCACGTTGATATGTGTGGAAGCATATTAAAATGTAATGTGACTTAAATTATCAATTGTGAAAAAAAAAAAAAAAAACGAGACAACAAAACCAAAAGAATTGAACCCGATACAATTCTAGATGTGACTGAATTATACAATTCTACCTTTTTTACAATGGAGTTACAAAAGATAGACAGTGTTCATTTGCCAATAACAAAATTAGAATTGCTTCTCTATGAAGGGAAGACAATTCAATTTTATTCCAGTAATACAAGTATCTATGTTTACAAAATGACATGTTGGTCACAACCTGACAAACACTACAATATGGCCATGCAATATAATAATTGAATATAGCCATAAAGTGCAACATTAAAATTACATAAACCCAAACAACTGAACGCAGGTCCAAGTCTCTGAAGATTTGATGCATTTACAACCAATTAATATATGGGAAAAGATGGATTTTTTGATGTAATGAATCCTGAAGCATTTGGAAGATGGATTTCTGGACTTCTGGGGTTCAAATGTCCATGTTTTACCTACTGACATGTACAAGAGTTGGGTTAGTTTTGATACCAAAAAGAATATTTTTCTATCTTGCCTTAAGTAATTATTTGACACACAAAATATAAGCTTCATAAAGTTGATAAACTGAACAACTTACAAAATTATTTGGAAGAGAATACACTTATAGGAAACTTGAATGTCTTGTGGAAGGTACCATTGATAGAGGGTCACATCTACAAAAACAAATATGATAATGAGACTTTAAAAACAATAAATTATTAAATTAAGAGGGTAGAAAAGTTAGCATACATATTGCATACCTAGCACTTGTCCCAACTCCACCTTCAGAAACATCAGATATCTTATGTTTTTTTATTTTTCTTTGTTGTTTTTATCACTATACTAAGCTCAGTTGTTTCTGGAAGGTGGTTTTTCTTCTTAAATCCATATATTTTACGCCTATAAAATGCTCGACCCATTTGCACAAGAACATCTGAATGATTGGAACCCCCTACTTTTTGTGTGCATCTATGGTAAATGGTACGAGATAGCTTATGTGATTTCTCCATACCCTGTGTACCCCAAATGTCTAAGCTTCCATATTTTCTTACAAACCATGGTCCATGTGCAAATGATTGATACTACAAACATTGGCATCAATCTATCTTAGAATACCAAACAAATGTACAAAATGAAGTTAATTTACAATAAATTGTGTAAAGTAAAGAAATGTACAAAAGAAAGTACTAGTGGGATGAAAATTAATATGCATACCATATAATGTGTCATATGGTTGTCTCCCCAAAATTCTATCATTTCTCTTATGAAGTCTGTAAAATCTTCTTGAAAGGTTATTACATCACCTTCCATGAATTTTTCCTTATCCATCAGTAGAAAAAAAGATGAAAGTGACCTCCAAGGACATTTCTTCTTTCTAGTTGATTCATGCCCTTCACTAGTGCGATCATCTTATGCATCAATTAATTCTTCATACAATCCCCAACATCCATGTCCACATTTGTTTTCAAGAAAACGATGTTCCTTGACACCTGACATTGATGGCTTTGTTGGAAGATTTTTTGTGTACCTGACCTCTTAATATATTTTTCAATTTTAACATGTCCACCATGCAAACCTACTTTTGAAAGAACATGTTCAATTGCCTCAATTGAAATTTTACTTTCAGCATGTGGGGTTTTGTTCCATGCAAACAAAATAGATAAATACACCATCTTATCAACAATTCTCACAAATGCATGCAAAGTGCACATGTGCACCCTAATCAATGGTATAGGAAGCACTGCATCTAGATTTGGATCAAGTTGATCACAGTTGGGAGGAAGGTTTTGATGATAGCTCAAAATACCACCATTCCAACTTCGATCTTTTTGTTTTTTCTTCATGCAATATAAGCAACTATGCATTGCATTTGCACCATGAGAAATGTTGTACATACACTTGAGAGTTTTTAAATCATTTGTAAGGTGCCATTTAAAAAAATATGAACCATATCTTTCCACATACAATTTTTCCTCTGCATCATGTGAAGACATAATTGATGGTAAAGATGTTTTTCTGAAAACAAATTTCAAGGACTCATGGGACTCCTTGTTGACATGAAAAATTCCCAACCAAAAAAAGTGATCTTCATATTGAACTTGAAAATATTTATCACTTGTCTTATCAAGGTTTGGATCTAATGCACGATTCATTAATTTGATTGAAACTCTTTCATATTTTTCATTGTTGATTAACTCCATCTCATCCAATTTTAGGACAACAATCAATTTCCCATATGCCTCCTCAATAGAGATGTCATAGTACCTCACCATAAGTTGTAATACCTGCTCTAGGTCATACCACAAGTTATTTTTTCTCATTAATGGAATAATTTCACTTGATACTTTCTTTTTATTCTTACTTGCAACTTCATGCAGTGCTTCTAATTGATATGCATCTCCCAAAGAATCAACAAAAACAAATTCCGTAGTCCACGCTCTTTTTGCACATGAAAAGGGTGAGGAACCAAAATCTTCTTAATTCCGACATTCAACATTCCCTCTCTCGGAACTTTAAAAATACTTGCATATGCTTCCCTGCTAATCCCTCTATCATCACAAACTCCTTGAACATCCTTTACATCAATTTTTAAGTTTGCAATGAATTGGTTAACTACTTATTTCCTCAAAGCATCAAATTCTGGTTGTTTGAGCATTGATTTAATGTCACTTTTCTTCAACACAATTTTGCACAAATCCACAATATCAGTACAACTTGGATCTAATATGGACTTCACCCCAAACACCGTTTTTTTATAGGCACCTCCCCTCTTTACCATACATGATAATGGTTTCAACTCTTTTGATCTATTCCTCAACCCCACTGGAGTTTCCTTTATTAAAGAGAGTCTCTTTTGGAGACAATAGATATCATTTTTCAACATTTCAATTTCTTTTGTTGAGCTGGATTTCACTTGAAGCAGTTCATCCACATGTCTTTGATTCATCATTTCTATTATTTGGTTCAATATTATGATTTCATGATACTGAACCATATTTGAGTGATGGAGATGATTTAATTTGACACTAAGATCTTGGATTTTTTGTTCAATGGAAATCCAGTTACCATCCAAATTTTTACAGTATCCTAGAAGACCATTATTTCCATGGAATACAAACCGGCATAGTCATGTTATTGTTTTGAAATCGGGATGAGATTTGGACACAGGGTCAACTGGATAAAGTTCTCCTTTCACCCAAAGATCTAAATTTTTAGCTCCAGATTCCCTTAATGCATTGTAGTCAATGTTAGGAACCAATTTCTGATTTTGTTTATGGATCGGTGCCATATCCTGACTTAATTTTATGCGGGTAACATGGTGATAGTTTCTTACGCCATTTTCATCTATTGAAGAGTCTTGCAATCAACCAATATTACGAAAATCAAAACATACTAGATAATCCCACAATGAGAAAATCAACTTGCAAAAGAAATAATTTCGGAGATCTTCTAAGGAAAAGACAACTTTTCAAATATTGAGGCATACCTCAAAGCTATCAGGCATCTTGTAGAATATTGTAAATTTAGCTAAGCTTGTATGTTTGCATCTGAAGACAGTATAGATTAAAAATTGGTGATTAGAATATAAGAAACCAATCTTATAACAATAGACAATCTAAATGAATAAATGACATGTATCCCACTTGGGTTTATTCTCCCTCTAATATGAGCATTTTCTAATTAGTTAGATATATTTATTCACAACAATCAATAGACTTCTAWGTTTTTTGTCAYTAGAACAAAAATATAATCACCAACAAAAGTAATARATGGATTTDTCAATGAAGCATAGAGTATGAAAGGTYCYCTTTCACATTTGTCTTCTACATTGTGAACCCAATCCCTTCATCTCCTTACACCTACTTGAGAAATATCTAAAGTATCTCACCGCAGTTTTTGTGAAATCCAACACTAAAACTGACATTTTTTGCAAATTTAGGGGATATCCAAAAAAGGAATATAGTTGTTTATTGTAGAAAAAAAACTCGGTGCGTTGAATTTAAAATTTAATCTTATCAGAATCTGGTAGGGCACCAAATTTTAACATATCTGGTAGGAGATGAACACATCCTTTAATTCTATTAACTGGAATAGGATGCTGACTTGTTTAGTCTCTTATGTTGATATGTTCAGACTGGATTACAGCCTTTAKCTATGAGGACAATGGAAGCTTTCACAGTGCCTCATAGGTCATTGGACACACATGTTCTTGAACCAGCTAACAAGAAGGGATCTCTCAAAAATAATGGACTAGTCAGTGCTCAGAAGCCATCTAATGTTAAATCTGGTCGAAATAAGAAAATCAAAGAAGCTCCATTGGCATCACTAGAATGTGGTGTTGGAGAATCTTTCCATTTCCAAAAGACCCAAAAACCAATTGAAGCATTGCCTATTGAAGACAGGCCTGCAAGTTATAAATTGTTTGGGCATCAACTATTTTCCTCATAAGATACTTGTACCTCACCTGAAATGGTAAGACTACATGCAAACATATTTATCTATTTATTTAACACAACTTTTATTTCTGTTGACTGAAATGTGATGCTAACTGTTTTATTCTCTTGTGTTGATATGTTCGGACTGGACTACAGCCTTCAGCTACGAGGATGATGCCACCTTTGACGATGCCTCAGGGTTTATCGGTCACACATGTCATCAAGCCAGCCATCAAGAAGAGGAAAAATAACGGGTTAGTTAGTGCCGAGAAACCATCTAAAGTTAAAGACAGCCAAAGGAAGAAAACCAAAGACAGCCCACAAAAGCCCATCTCACTTATAGAGGAAAGGGGTGCGGGAATTTTTTGGGACAATTAATAATACAAGAGATACTGTTTTTACCCACCCAGATTCCATCAGTCTGTTTTTTTCGAGCAGCTTCAAGGCACTCCAAGGGAATTCTTTGGGAGATTAGAGTTCTGCAGAATTGTATCTAACTGCGTTGAACATCAATAATCTTTTTTTCAGTTCTCTAGTTGTACAAAATTCATCAATAATGTTGTGCTTATTTGGACTAAAAGGATTGTACAATGGGAATTCTTTTGAAACAGAGATCTCTTCGAAGCTAAAATTGTGTTCTTCTACCCCTCAAACTAGATTGTATATTTAGACATAATTTCATCAATCTGTTTCTCAGCCCAAACAGTTCATCCCAAATAGTAGTTTGTTGTTTTTTGTATAATTCAAATTAGCTGCAGAGGACATAAATACTCATCGATGAATGGTAGAATCCACCCTTAGTAAGTAAGGTGCAGAAATTAGAAGGAAGAAAAATTGACAAGTATTTTTCCTGTGGCCGCAATTGTACATGAAAGAGGGAATTAGCACCAGAATCCACCCTTAATAAGTAAGGTGCAAAAATTAGAAGGCAGAAAAATTGGTAATCATTTTCTTTTATAGTTATCAACTCGTATTAAAAATATTAATTTTACTTGAACTACAGATGTGTGCTCGATATATTACTCGTCAGCACACAAATCACCCATACACAAAACAAAACGTGTTGAAGATGTATTACTTATGTGTGACCTTCAAAAATGCCAATGCTTGGAACAAGAAACAATAATGAACTTGAGACAGCCTGCCCGGGATCTTTTTTAAATAAAAATTTCACACATGAAAAATTGAAACAAACAAATACCTCCATTTAAAAAATAAGTGCATCAAGAAGTGGTTCTCCAAAACCCTCCATTCTAGTAGCATTAGAAGCTTTCTTGAAATAAAATTTGATCAACAAAAATTTCAAGTACTGGAACTCCTACAATCTTCGACTTTTTCTTGTAGAGTACAAGTATATTTGTTAAACAACTTGTGAAACTCCATGCATTATATATAGCCATGAGACCTCTCTGTGCATTCACCATAAGTTATTTAATGTTGAAAGTAAACACTTACAATTGACTATCAGTGTATGCCTCATCTCCATTCCCCCAAAAATGAAGATAGTAATCTGAATCAAGCTCCCACAAAGAAAGCTTCCCTTCTTGTGGCTGAAAATATCCAAGGAATATGTTTCCAAATACCCACATCCAAAAGAGGTTTAGAATATTAGTTATAGCTCTGAAGAAGTCCATGCTCACTTCATTGTTGCATAAAATAAATATGGTGAAAATTAGGAAGTTAAATATTGGATATCCATGTGCCACCAATGTTTCTACTTGTTGATACTGAGAGAGGGGGGAACGGGGGTGAATCAATATCAAGTATAATTTATCACTTTTTCAGCTTTACTTTTCAATCCAATAATATGTACAATATACAATAATTTATGGAATCATGTGTACAAATTTTCCCCATCAATATAAGCATTGTTGTAATATCATTTGATTGATTTCAAAAACTCATGAGCTTGTGTTGTAGCTTTCGAATTTTGTGACCTCTCTATGAAGACCTGGAAATTTTGTAGAGGCACATTGTACACCTACAATAGTAGATTAGAGAATATTTAGACGTAAAGTAATAATCCTAAAGAAGAACCACCATACTGAATTGCAAGAGCATCACCCATACTCTGGTACATTTTCATTAGTGTAGCGGCAATGCCACTATCAAGATCCACTTTGGGTCCATTTGACAAGCCCATAGCATACAACTGACGGCCTAAAGCTTCCAGACCATATGCAAATTGTGCAACAAGTGTACGATCCAGACAGTCAATGCAATTTGTACGGAGCACTCCACTCTGACATATGGATCCTCTTGCATTTTTTGCATTCTTTTTGGGGTGTTGTTCAGCATCACAATCTCCATCTCATGTAAACGAAAAGCTTCCAGAATCATTTCTATTTCCAACCTTTCCAGGATCTATCCCTGATGAATTGCATCTAAAATAACCTGCAGTAGTATCTCTACAGTTTACACATATTTTTGGATAGAACTTTTGAGATATAGACATTTGGATTTGCAGGAAGAAAAAGCACCACGTATTCACTACCCTCTCCTGAGAGAATCACAACTAGCAAGATTGTGATTCTAAAGGAGTTGGTTACGAGAGAAATAATAACACCGCCAAATTTTCAAGCAAGCTTCTTACACAACTACAGCACAAATAATGTAAAATGCATCAGCTCTATAAACACACATGAAATTTAGACGAGGTATTCATAGATATAAAGGAAGTACTCTTGCTATAAGTATTGTGGCCCTGCATTCCTCTAACATGTCAAGCAGGATAAGTACGCACTCCTCATGTCCATTGATTCATCCATATATATTCTGACGTTGATCGTGCCTTTACGCTCCTCGTCAAATTTTGTCAACGTCAAAGTCTGGTTGAAAGGCACACTTTGAATAGACAATAATCCATGCCTCATTATTGGCTTCCTTTAATACTCAAAGGATTTGGGAAATTTTGTTGGAAAACCAATGGAAATTTGAAGAAATCTTCATTGTTCTGGTTCAGTATGCCAAAGTATACATTTGAGGCCAGAGATGCCATGTCTATTTACAGGGAAGGTGTTGGAGGCAGATGAGTAGGTTAACTGCCATGCTCTATATGATGATGGAGAGCCTTAATCTTGATGAATTTAAGAATTGGAAGGGTTCCCTCAGAAGAAAGAAGAGCAAGGATGGTAAAGACCCTATTCTTAAAGCCATAAAATAATTGCTTACACCCTCCATTTTTTTTGTTGTCTTTTAGATAATGAAACTCTTCTGCAAACAGAGCACCATATACTTGTGATCCTGTATCATGTATTCTGATAGTAACCTCTTTACCACAGTTTGTCTATATACTAGCAATTTTGCCAATTGCTTCTCTATTCTAATTACTAGAAGAATCATTGTAGAAATTTTGTACAAACAGTATATCATTGTACACTTTTCAGAGTGCTTCATGGTTAATTAATAGGTTATTAACTCTGATTGATGTGTCATATGTCCAACGAATTTTCTATGGTAGAAAGGTATTTTTTTTCCAGAATTCAAACAAGTTTGATTGATCCTTTGTGTATTTATTTGGTAATATTTCTCTCTTATTAGTTTGATACATGTATCTTGTAAGTAATGCATATATCTAGCTTGACTTCCAGCTAAGATATGTTGCTAGTTTATTTCCACATTCATCAACCCTGTTTAAGTGAAATGATTCATTCTAAATATTGGATGAAGTGTTGTTATATAAGTAAAGCATCAATTAGTTTGTAAAACAATTTTAGTGTTCAATAAATTCATGTTTATGCCCCTTCAAAGTTAATGGGTTATGCTTATTATGCCATCATTCCCATCTCTAATATAGATTTTACTTGAGGATATGTTTATCCAAGGTGATTCAGACAGAATTCGGTGGACCTGCATCTAGAGCTAGCAATCAGCATCAACATTGTTAAATTTCAGTGGACCTGTACCTGTTGTTAGATTTCATGCATCAGCATTGTAGTTGGTTATGTTATGCTTGGATTTTCCTTTAGAAGACACCTGATATGAAAGGTCTTCATAGAAATACTTCACTCAAGACAGGGATGCAAAGAATCCTTTTGGGATTTTCCCTTGCCCTTGAGAGTCGAGACACTTAAAAGAGAGATAGAAAATTTCTTTTGGGAAAATATTTTAAAGGTATGTGTTTCCTTAATTTGTTAACATTGTCAAAGTTCCATTTTCTACTACTCTTTCAACAAAGAAAAGGGTGGACCGCATGTCTAATACAGAACTTCATTCATGATAGTTAAGTGGCCATTCTCCTGAAAATGGAATGAGCCTCCTTGTATCTACAGTAACACCTCTATTGTCATGTTCTCTTATCTTCTTACTTTTCTCTAAATATTTGTGACCCTTAACATTGATTGGCTACGAGATTTTTCTGTAGCCAACTCCCTTCTTTTCATCTATCTCTGAATCCATTACAATAGATGTTTCCTTGTAGTTGGGCTGTTATGAGTCAACGTAGTTTTAGTTTTCTTCTATTTTCATCGTAGAAGACCTCATGATTACAGGTTCTTCATCAGATTACATTCTTGCAATGAAGGGTGAACTTAGTCATGCATTTCAAATGACAATACTTTTGGCATCAATGGACACCTCAGTTATGTCTATAAACCAAACAACTTTAAGGATATTAGTGGGAATGGTTGGCAATACTTACAAACAAGCACCTTTTGTTTGAGCTTGGTTCAACAATTCATCCCATACTACATCTACATTAGGCTTTATTTTATAGTAGTTTTCATGGTACTTCAACATTTTCTAACTCGTGGCACTCTACCAGAGAGAAGTTAGTTTGATTTCCAATTCAGTTCCCCTAAGCTTGCCACATAAATCATTTAAATGATCACTCCCTGTGAATGCATCCTTCGCGTCTCCTTCCTATACTATTGTTTCCAAAAACCTAGAATTGTATAAAGGACAACTAATGTTCTCTTGTTTGATGCCGACAATGCTGGAACTGCCAAAATTATTTACTCATGGAATAGGAATGTCAAATCAACATTTTTTCTGACTCAAAAAACATATTGGCTTTCCTTCATTCTCCTCATGGTGTCTATAAAATAGAGATGAAGTACAAATTACACCAAACAAGAAAATAGATATGACTCTTGTCTCAAAGCTTCTCTCCTCAAAAAAATGTCCATTAAAATCTGAATGAAATGTATCTAGCAACAAACATCAATTAGAGTTGTAAAGGCTATATAGGGTTATCCAAGATTACCATGGAAGCTTTACCTTGGATTTTCTTGACAAGGGATCTTTGAACCAGTAACTACCTTTAGTGTTCTATTTGTAATTTTGTATAGGCCTATAAAATATTTACTCATTGGGTCAGGGTTCTTCTATTTTTTTGAGCTTACAAGGATTACCATTTGTGTTTGTAAAACACTAATAGACCCATTTGCCTCCACTTGATAGGTCATTGATCGTTGGGACATTCTCTTCCTATTCGAATGTTATTTCTTCCGACCATCGACTAGCAATGGATGCCATTTTCCTCCCCTCACAAGAAGTCATTTTTCCTCTTGACAATACCAATGGTAGTCCACCATGCATGAAAACTTCAAAGGAAGCCTTTAAAATTTAAATTGTCCATTAGAAGCACCAAATATCAATCAGGTTGCAACACAGTTGATTAAATTTCATGGAAGCTATCAAAAAAAGAATAGAAATGACCGTTTAAATGTGGTTTAGCATTTTTCCATGCTAATCTAACTCTGTCATAGACCTATAGGAAATATTGTGCAAAGTAGCTTTTAGAGTAGTTGGCTTCTCCAAAATAGCAGTAAAGGGCTCTAATAATTCCAGAAGTTCGTAAATTGTAGGTGGCTAAATGAAGGAATTAATATCATCCACAAAATTGTTTTCTTACTCCATTTGATCAAGATGATTGGCTTAGGGAATCAACTGGGTGTTCTCATTCTAGGAAGATAGCATACTCAATTTTCACATCTAATCAATGATATCAGTAAACCTTCTTATTTATACATCAAATACTTTCAACTGCTCTTGTAAAAACAGTAATGTTTTCTTACTAAGGATACTTTTGGCATCAATGGACACCTCAGTTCTATCTATAATCTCAACAACTTTAAGGACATTAGATGGAATGGTTGGATACTTCCAAACGAGCACCTGCAATTTGAGCTTGGTTCAACACTTCATCCCATACTTCATCTACATTAGCCTTTATTTTATAGTAGTTTTCATGGTACTTTAACATTTGCTAACTCATAGCACTCTACCAGGGAGAAGTCGTCTTGCTTTCGAACTCAGTTTCCCTAAGCTTGGCACATAAATCATTTAAATGATCATGCCCTGTGAATGCAGCCTTCACATCTCTTGCATGTACCATTGTTTCCAAAAACAAAGAATTGTATAAAGGACAATTGATGTTCTCTTTTTTTATGTCAATGATGTTGTAACTACCAAAAATATTTACTCATGGAAGAGGAATGTCAAATGAACATTTTTTCTGAGAGAACTGAGGTGTACATTATGATTCATCAAATTTATTTTTCTGATTCAGAACTGAGGTGTCCAGTAATGTGTTCTTCTTAAGGATACTTTTGGCTAATCTAACTCTGTACATGAAAACACACACAGTCTTACACACAATACACCATACCACCATGGATTCTTGGTTTGCTTACTGGTTATACAAAACATCCTCAAATCCCAAGTAGTTTCCCCCACCATCACTTAAAAATGAATTGTAATTTGCAAGTTGGATATAATTTTCCAAAGCAACAAAATAAACAGTGAAAGAACAATAACAAACATACCTATCAGAAGAAACATGCCATGTGTTTGAGAAAGCTATCAATTGGACCAAATAATTTTGTACATAACAACCCTCTGAGTTGAAACCAGCCAAAAACTGCTCACTTTCTGAGTTGAAACCGGCCAAAAACTGCTCGCTTCCAGTTGAACACTGAATAGAATAACCACCATGGAATGAAATGGGGTTCAAACGAAAGGTTAAATAAAAGTCAAAAATAATTTAAACCCACAAAAAATTGATCATTTACCTCCAAAATCTGAAATTTGAGGGTTTCCATTTCGATCGCATTCTCGCCAATTCTTGTCATCAATGGTCGAGGACCAGATTTGCACGGAAATTTAGAGAGATCCAGTCGAAACCATGAAATTTGGATGGAGTTTTGGAGATATCCATTGGAACTCGTGAATTTTTTAAAAGAACCAGGGCCATCAATCCACGTTTGGCTGAATTCGAAAAATAAATGCCACGTTCGGCTGAATTCAAAAAATAAATGCATGATATCTTCAAGGAAAAATTGAAAACATGAGAGAAGGGTTTCCAATGCAATTCCATTCGCGCCATTTTTTGCCAATTATGGACGATAAGAGAGGTTTCCAATCCATTGCACATTCGCGCGAATTTTTGGGAACAGTGGCGAATAGTCATTGGTTGTAACTTCCCCTGCATCTCTCGATTATTCTATGCATCTACTAATGCACCTGCGCCCTGTACTAACACATTCAGCAACACATCGTTGATTTAATGCCATTTAATTCAATTCATCCTCATAAATATTCATTTAATATAAAATATATATTCATACGTTTACTAACACATCCAGCAACACATCAAATGATTTAATGCCATTTAATTTGTCCTCATAAATATTGATTTAATATAAAATAGATATTCAGGGCAAGGCAGCTTTGATAAAAGTGAAATAATTCTGGGTAGCTTTGATAAAAGTAAAATATAGAATTAATATATTAAAAAAATGTCTACATGGCATTATTTTATCAATTTATTGATTTTTTCTTAGGAGGACCATTTTGAGTTGAAATTTCCTCTAATGTGAGTTTCTAAAAAAGGCATTAATTGTAATTCCCAAGTATATAAGTATGAACGTCTCTTTGGAGATTGTTGTAAATATGTGCATGATTCCATTTATTTCCACTACCTTTGAATGGCTATTCATAAATCTACGCATATCACAACATATTTTGATCTTTTATGGTTTATAATACTAATACACACTAAATATCATTTTTTCCATTTTGATATTTTCCAAGAAAACTTCATAACCTCACATTGGGAAAACACTTTACACTAGTAATGTTTGGCAATAGGTAGTAGGAAAGTGAGATATGCTTCTTAAAACAATAATGACTTGATTTATAACATCAACATGTATCACCCAATAGGATTTCAAAGTTAGATATAAGCTTGTTTTCATCATGCTATAAGATTTTGAAATCTGTTGCATCATCCAAAAGACAAGTAGATATTCATAGTTCATGGATTAAATTAGAGGGACCTTGAGAATGCACTAAAACATACACATGTCATATGATCCTTAAGTTACATTATGGACATTTCAAGGAAGAGACCATTGTAAGTTCAGAACACATGGATGAATTAGTATATGCAAGGGACAAGAAGACCATATGGATATAAATGAAATAGCTCCAACATGTATCGAGTGTCTCAGAAAAATATTTAACATTGATATCTTTATTGCATTTTGTGACCAAAGAGTTGGCATGATTCCCACATTGTACAAAGAATCCACAAAATGAGTGTAAGATTATCGTTTTTTATTACTAGTCCTGGTCTTCCATAATCTCACGTAGCTTTTCATATAGAAGCAACCTCTCTCGATGAATTTTTCAATTCACACACTCCTTGAGAGCTCATGATGGCTCGCCATTATACAGTGGTGGTAATGCCACCTCCCTATATCCTCACCATGTTTAGGGGGGATGTTAGAATATGTGCTAAAATATATGCAACCTCAACTTATCGAGCTCTTTGGGGTTAATGGGACCTGCGTTGAATTACATTGCCTAAGCATGGTCAAATCCCATTCAAGTGGTCTCACTAACTCCAAAAACAAAATATTCAAGTGGTCCTATTAACCCCAAAGAACCTAATAATTCGAGTATACACATGTTAACACATAGTCTAACATTAACTATGTACCCTAGTTACATTTTGGGATGAAGACTTGGTGATGTGTTGTAGAGATTAAGGTGATTCCTTTCCTTGGTGTCCCTTGTCTTATGTTGATTAAGGAGCTCTCTTCACACAATTTGAATCATTTACCCACAACAACTTCATATTTACATACTCATACAAATCATGAAATTGTAATGAAAGGAATCTTTTTTAAAACCAAAAAATCCAAAAGAAAATTTTTGGCCAACTTGTTGCTTGGGTAGTAATATCCACATGCTCACGTTCTTCGGTGTTTCTTTTGCTCATCATGTAAATTATTTCTTTTATTTTCCTTGGATTGGTTAGAAAATGCATGCAAGTTAATTCCATGTAGGATCTCCTAGAACTTAGGCTCTACCTTGGAGCTGGTAGCTAGTGTGTTTTGTACAACAAAATTATGGTGCGCAAAACCAATGAATTATCTTCTGGAGATAGATTTGTCAAGTTTGCTCCTTGCATGGTACAAGTATAGATTTAAAGCCGTTAATATTTGAAATCGAAGGGGGAAATGGAAGATGACATTCACTAGACATATCATTCGAATTTGGACAGTTTGAAGTAATACAAAGATTTGGGAGCACAAATCTCTATCATTTCAAAAAAACATTATTTGTACTCTACCATTTCAAAAAGAGAGAGCTTCTTGAAACATTGGGAAACTAGAAGACCTCAAATGCACACAAAATCCATCTCTACTACTCAAACCACTAGATGTGATATAGTTAAATGCCATTGTTTCATCATTGTAGCTACATACTCTCAATGATTTCTCACATCCTTGGAGAGATTTTTGTGTCTTCTCAATGATATTTTGTCATTTGATATGAATTTGTTGGTAACGCTTCTAATCCCAATCAAAATCGAACATGTATTCCCTTCAATAATCTCCCAATAAGGCCTTCCTTCTTCCCAGATATATGACATATCTTAAACACAAGAATTTATGGCTTTCACACCTTGTAAAAAAAACTCAAATCTAAGTCATTTTTCATTAACTTTGCATGTCAAGAAACAATATAAAAATAACAACTTATGGCTTTGAATTGTTTTCCACAATCTAAAATCATTTGTCATTATCAACTCTTTAATCCACAATCTAAAATCATTTGTAATTATCAAGTATTATGGTGTAAACTTATGAACAACTAACCTCCATGGTCCTCAAAAACTATCCTAAATGGTTAAATTTTGAGGTAAAAACATGAATTCATAGAAAAGAGACACCTAAAGATATAAAAAAAAATGAAGTAAGAAGTCTAAAATATATTTTAAATTCATTCATATTTGTGAAATATCAAGATCGATTTTAACCTCGGATCTATCAAGCATCGAGAGGAATCAAATCTTTCGAGATGCAAACCTTTAACCTTTCCTCAAGTTTTGCACTCTAAAAAAGGTTTTCACCTCGAGAGGTTTTATCCCTCTTAGCTCTTGACAGATCTGAGGTTAAGATGGATCTATGTTGGTTTAATAAATATTAAAGTATTAAACAATATTAATATCATAAAATATATCAATATATTTTATAATATATTACAACCTCGAGAACCACTACATTGTTTTTGTGATCTATTAATTGAAGCTAGGAAAAACCGAAACAAATAGATCTATTTATGTTTTGGTTTGCCCTAGCTTCAATTAATAGGTCATGAATATATATATATATATATATATCATTTTTTAAATCTATATATTATTTTTTATTATTATTAATTTTTTATTTTTTAATTATTATTTTAATGTGTTATGTTACATGATCTCTCCCATACTGGGTTGTAGAGCATGCAAGCTTTGTACTACATGCAGTGGCTTCACATTATAGATTGGGTTAGTTTACAAAAGATTTAGTAGAAAAATAACTAAGTAGACATTTCTCTTGGTTTCTTAATTATTATGCCGACTTCTTAAATCAGAAAATGAATATCATGCCTCTGTCACTCACATCTTTTACACAAGAGAGCATAGGAAATAAAGATCATACCAAGTCCATTGTTGTAATACCTTCAAGTAATGGGTGCTTTCAACAATGAGGCCACTATCCACATATTAATTAATGTATGGAGAAGAATAAGATTATTGCATTGAAGTTCAAAAATAAATGAAAGAATATAAAACAAAGATATTTAATGAAGGACAAGCATATTGTTAGTGTCTAATCTTGACTTGGGGTCTTTTTTTTTTCGAGGAAACAATCCCCATAGGAAACCTAGAGACACCTCTCCACCTTCATAGATGGCATTCATAGTAAATCCGTCAACGTAGACTAGTACACCTCATCCTCTAGGACCCAACTATAAACTTTTGTCCCCACCACCACTTGCCCCTAAACCCATCCACCCTTACTAGAGGAATTGAACTCGGGTCGACAATAGAACTGCATGATACTTAAATCAATTGAACTACCCCTTGAGCCTAACTTAGGGTCTTATTATCACTATCATACTATGAGTGTGATCAAAAGGTCATGGCCATTTTTGTATTTCACCATATATTGGGTGCCATTGAACTACCCCTCGAGCCTAACTTAGGGTCTTATTATCACTATCATACTATGAGTGTGATCAAAAGGTCATGGCCATTTTTGTATTTCACCATATATTGGGTGCCATTGTATTATAATCTAGAGGCAATTGAGCTTAATGAATATCTTACCCTCAAACATGTGTGTGTTGTGTGAAGTCATATGATATTAAGATCCAATTTTAATACAAATGAGGTAAGTCACTTGACATGCATATTCAAGTATATAGGACTCATATGCCCCTGAAATGGGACATGGAGGCATAAATACTATGTGAATGTGTATGTGTAATTTTTATTTAAATAATTATTATAGCATGTATCAAAAACTTTAGTTCTTCATTAATCCCAAAAATGAAATATAAAGTTAAAATAGTTCGTGTCCTATGTAAGACACCAGACGAGAACACCCCAACAGAAGCATACAATCACATTTAAATTCCAACCCTTCCCAACTAAACAACTCACCTTAAAGACCTCTCCCACTACGGAGTCACCCTATTTAGACTAACTTGGGTTATGTTTACTTTCTAAAAAAATGTCACAGTAGACTTAGATGAAAGATAAGACACTTTCTAAAAAAATGACAGGAAAGATAAGACAAGAAATAGAGATTCAAATGACTTGGTCTGAAAATAAAAGGAAGCAAAAACAACTAAGGTGACCAGTTAAACATGAACTTTAACTAATAGCCTAGTCATGGAAGGCCAATCCAATCTTGGGAGACCAACCGTATTTCCCCTAAAGAACTTTCGTATGATGCTTTAAAACTTGTGCTTGATGGCTACGTATAACATGTCCTAATATCTTGTGTTATTGATGCTCAAGTATATACGAGTATAAATAATTGTTTTAATCATGGTATGTGGGAAATTTTGGAAAATTAACCAAAGATAAGTCTCCCCATAATAACTGAGTGACAAGAAAAGGACATCAAGTCCCTAAAGAAAGTAAACGAAACTACTCCCATAGAGTAAATTAAGAAGTGGATAAACTTAACCTTTATGCCGGTGAGTCCTTTTTTTTAGCAAAGCAAAGTTCCACTCCAATCCACTCATTTTTTCGAAATTTTGATAATTGGGTTGCCTTAAAATGGGCCAAAACCCCTGAGAACACAGTTCTATGATTAAAGTTCCCCATCAGTCAGGTGTAAAACTTCCAACAAAATTCCTACCAGATTTTGGGAAAAAAATCACTGAAAGTAGGTTGTGTTTGTCCACTCATTAACTTACTCCCTCTCACAAACATAAATAACAACATCCCTCAATGTATGTATTTATTGCAGTAAATCAAAATGAAAAAAATCATTACACTATATCAAAATTGAGAAAAAATCATTATGCTATTCAAGGAATTTGAATAGGTATTCATATTGGATTGTGATGATATTAGACAGGTTGATCTAGATATTTTCAAGCATACTGTCCATTAAAAGATGGATGCTAAGCGCTTTAATCAAAAGCAATTTGTCCTAAATCCATTTCTAAAGGAAAACATAAAGAATGAATCGGCAAAAATGTCAGCAGTGGAAATTTTTTTCCCATTTGCATTCAATATAGATTAGCTAATCTTTTAATGGCGAGGGAAAAGAGCAGTGACAATTGCTTAAGCGTTTGATTTAAAACTAGTCAGAATGACAACTTCCAATAAGCATGTAGAACTTTTATTACAAGTTACATGTTGTTGGGTCTGAAATCATGTCAATGGTTCATAGTTTTTCAAGTCATAATCAAATATAAGTATCCCCATAGGACTATTACAAAATAAACTTTACATCTAAGTGGCATATTTTTGCCTATAATCGAGTGCCATGCAATTTAACACCAAGGCAACCTTTCAGAGGGCAATGGAAGTTGCCCTGGATGACCTGATGGAAGCAATAATAGCCACATAATTGATGATCTAGAGATGCATTCTAAGGATATGAAACAAAGTCACCACACCAGGATATGAGGCAATGTCACCCAACCCGACTCAGTGCAAGGCCCGTTTTGGCTGAAGAATCAAAGATGACCCATGACTCAGCCAAGACCCAGAGATCAACCCAACATAATTCAGAAAAAATAAAATATAAAAAAATACAAGATTTCTAGAGAAGTATATGTATTTTGCATTCAAATTTGATATGAAAGTTTACAATGTACAATTATGTACATTTAGATGTCCAAATTGTGTAACTATGTACATGATACATCAAAAACACCTTAGCTGCCCTTGATGGTGAAAAAACAGGTCTAGAAATAACTTATAAGGTATGAATTTTGAAAGATTGTCCAAATTGTATAACTATGTACACGATACATCAAAAACACCCTAGCTGGCCAATGGTGAAAATATCAGGTCTAGAAATGAGGTCTGAATTTTGAAACTGTGCCCTAGCTGGCAGCTTCCCCGGCAGTGAAGAAATGAGGTCTCGACTCTGATTCTCTGAAAATTTGTGCCCTAGCTCCCCTCAAATCAGCTCAGAAAAAAGCATAAAACATACCCTAGTTGTGTTGAAAATCTGTAGCATGTACCCTAAAAACAGTAGAGGTATGTTGTTGTGACTGTGCCCTGGCTCAGTTTCGGAGGTGGTCTCACTGTGCAAAAACAGCTCCAAGGTTCACTGCAAAAACAGCTAAAAAATGAGTTCAAATACCTTTGCCCTTTCATAGCAGAGGGTAAAGAGTTGATTCCATCAGACCAGGCCAAGTCAGACTGGACTCACCAGCTATGATCGAATCTTGTCAGACCCGGGTCTGCCAGTTAGAAAGGGTCTGGCCAAGTTAAGCTGGTTCTGGTAGACCCAACCCAGTTTTGAGGTCAGGCTGGGTCAAACTGCTGGTTATAGTTTCTCTCAGCGAAGTCTGATAACTATGGTAGGAAGGATCACTTTAACAATAAGATAAGGCATCTCTTTGAATCCAAAGAGGCCCATCTTTAGTGTTTTATAAGGAAAAGTCATGGGTCATGTTGTTTCAAGGAATGGACTCAGAATGGAGTTTGGAACTATACTAAATCAAATCCATAGTTGAGTGAGCCCTACCTAAAGGCTAAAGATAAGAAAGGTATCCAATCAAACTTCATGCATAGACTTATTTTGAATTTTTCATAGAAAGTAAAAATTATGATAAGCTATCGAGGGAGTGGAATTTAGATGGGAACTGCACAGGACATAGTGATATAACATATAATTTAAAGCAAAGTTACCAGACTCAGAATCAGGAAAAACTCAGGGAGGCAGAAGGTCCAAGAGTTTGATTTGGATCACAAAAAACTCTGCAAGTACAAAAATATCGAGAAATACATATACAAAAATATATAGGAATACACAAGTACAAAAACTTAGATCATGAAAAACTCAAGAAAAACTCGGGAAAAAATCAGCAAGCAGAGTTTGACTCACGATCAATGACAAGTCAAATGCAGCCAACACCAGGTTTGACTTGGGCCGAGCTGGAAACACTCTTTTATGGTGAGTCAAATTCAGTCAACCCCAATTTTGACTTGGGCCGAGCCGGAGAAATGCTTTTACGGCCTGCTCCAAGTCAAACTTAACCAACCCCTAGTTTGACTTGGGCCGAGCCAGAAAAACTCTTTTATGGCCTGATCCAAGTCGAACTTGTGATTCAACGAGTTTGACTCACAATTTTTGTGACTTTGATTTAAGCATGGAGTTACATTTGAGCCCTGAACTTCACCAGCTCAAAATCAAAATCAAAATGCAATGCAAAGTTTTTGCCTTATTCTAGACTAAGAAGGAAGATCCAACTCAGACCAACATATAGAACCAAGAAGTTAGAACAACTTTCAGCTGCACTTCTGAATTTAAAATTGCATAAACAAAACTTGAAACTGCATGAAATGTTTCAGAATAGCTAAGATCTCTCTTGAAAGAAGCAAGAAACACAAACTAAAAGCTATCACTTTCAATATTCATTGTAAAATTGCTTGATACAATTACAATAGATAACAAGTTGTGACATGATAGAAAACATATTTACTGCTACATCAAAAGCATATTCGTCATTTGAGTTCCACACAACATAAACATCCATAACAAATGCATTGTGACCTCTTCTAATGCAATGGTCTTCAAAATAAGTACAGCAGTGAAACCATTCTACATGCAGAGTTACATGTCTCTCTCTTAAAATGAAGCAGAAGTGTTTCTTAGGTAAGAGTTGAAACAGAAGAAGACAAAGGAAATTCCATTTTGTAATAATGCCTGGGCCTATACATGTAATTCTTCCAGAAAAGAGGATTTAGTAGTTTCTTTGATAAAACCAGATCCTCATTTTGGAGAAACTGTCAAGCATCAAGGTTTCTTGCCAACCAACAAAACGAAACACCAGCTTGCACTGCTTACTTAAGTTTAGCCTTGGAAGAGCTCTTCAATGGTTTGGCAATGGGTTTTGCAAGTGAACTGACTTTCTGCATGTCATATTTAACAGAGAAAAATGAACACACCAAGGCGAGAAACATTGTGGGATAAACATACACTGCTTTTGCTGGATCAGTATTGACAGGCTTTCCAAGTAAACTCTCTTTGACGAGACCCCAAACTATAAGTAGAGTACCAAACATACTCATTCGCCCTGGCTTCAAGAGGGCTACAAAAGCACCTGCAACTGCAAAGTAGCTACCTGCTAACACCTAAAAGAAAACATGGCAACTTCCTTTAGCATAACCAAAAATGATAAAAGACTAAAGTATACACCAGAACAATACAGCTGATGTGCATTAGCCTCTTGTGTAGAATACTTAGATACTAAGTGTTTATCAGAGATCCACATCCACACAACAGTATTTGAGACAAGGTAGTTCTCACAACAATCTAAAGATTGCCCAGCAGTTGACTCAACAGACTTACTACAAAGTACATTAAACAAATAATGAGCAACTCACAGGAACATACCTCAAGGCGCTGAAGGTCAATGACTGAAGAAGATAACTGGGCATTAGTTAAATTGTATTGCACTAACAGGCCTTCCCAACTTGGAAATGACAAGTCGGTTGCAACGCTGTGAACAAATGCACCAGGATAGAGAAGAGCTTTCACTGCAACTACAGGAAATACATCACTGGCAATTAATTGACAAGATGTTACTGCCAAAGGGGTTGTACACATCCCAGACCTACACTGAACCCTGAAAACAAGGACGTAGTCAGACCAGAACCTTTTATGACAAATAAAAGGCACCAATACTTGCAAAACACAGTAACTCGACTTTCAAGTTTCAAGAAGGGAAACACTAGAGGATAATTTTTTGTGAATTATCAGAAATAGAATTCAAATTGTTTCATAAAATAAAGCATAGACTGATTTACATTTTTTAATCTGTGAATCTAAATTCTAATGCTTCACCATTTGACACGGTTCTATTATTTCCAGATTCAAGAAGAGGATCTCTGGATGACGAATTTAACCAGAATGGATTCCTGATAAATTATCAGATAAGGAATTGACTCCCACTTTGCAATAAATGGGAAAGGAATTGACTACCATTCTCGATAAGAGTGTGTGTGTAATGTGTGAAGCCTGCAAAATGACAAAGAATAAGTGGACAGAATCTAGGTGTGTGTGTGTGTAATGTGTGAAGTCTGCAAAATGAAAAAAGAATAAGCGGACAGAGTCTAGGTGTGTGTGTGTGTGTGTGGACAGAGTTAATAGGAAATGACAGGTCATTTTGGAAATGAAGAGATATATGTGTGCTATCGATCTTTGAAAATGCTTCTTCCATCATCCTCATGTTAATAAAATTTTCACTCCCTTTGTCTTTTTGTCTATGATATTTGTGCAATTATAATTGTTTGTTCCCCACAAGTGTGTGGTTGAATGGCAAGCGGCGAGGTGATTGGGATTGTGTTAATGCTAAAACCTAGGTTCAAAACCCCTAGAGTGGGTGTAGATGAGGCCAAGTGCAAGTGCTGTGTGATTTTGACAGCATAGAAATGCCCCTCATATTGCAGCAGCTTAGACAAAGGACAGATGTATATTATTATAAGCAACATTTCCAGAAAAAATAATGATGGTTGTGTTTTGATGCAACTCACAATATCGTATGCAGCGTAGAGTCTCGTGAGGAGAGAAGCATGAGGCTGAGATCTGGGGTTGGTGGTAAAACCGTAAAAAATTCTCTTGTTGATTTTTTTGTTTGTTGAAGTGCAATTTCACAGGCACTGTTTGTATAAGGGATAGATCATGGTCTTGGTCCAATGTTTGTATAAGGGATAGATTAACTTGAAATGAAATTTTGATATTGTATGTACCTAATTCGAATGTTGATCTAAGCCCCGATGAGGCTAGTGTACCCCCATAATTTGAATGTTGTATGGTTCGTGGTCAGCCAAAACCATTGATGTATTGTATGGTTCATGGTTAGTCGAAACCACTTGATGTAATGTATGGTTCCTGGTTGGTTGAAACCACTTGATGTCATGTATGGTTCAGGTAAGCCGAAACCACTTGAGATTGTAACGGTTAAGGGTAAACCGATGTAAAACCTAGAGGATGTAATTGTTGAGGGTAACCCAGGAAAACCCGAAGTATGGTTATGGGTAAGCCAAAGAAAACCCAGGATGATAACTGATAATAATGGAGAGTGAGTGGGCATGTTTGTGATTAAAGAATCGTTGCTGAACCATGTACAAAAAAAAGTTTTCTAGAGAATCGGTGGATACAATGGCTGGTGACCCATGTATTCTGGTGAATGGTAACTTTTTTATATGGACTTTAACAAACACAATGTTTATGTTTTGCAGGTACAAGATGAAATTGAAGAAGAAAGAGATAAATAATGAAGACAAAAGACCAAAAGATGAAGATCACATAAGATAGAAGATAAGACAAAGAGCATCAAAGACAAATATAATAGAAGATGAAGATAAAAATAGGACCAGTTCAAAAGAAAACTGAAGAAAGAGGATGACAACCAAAGACAGAGAATGATGATTACATATTGAAATCACAAGTACTTATTAAGGGGGAGTATGAAGGATTAACTCCTACTTGTGAATCATGAATAATATGACGGATTTGTAATAATGTAGACCAAGCATAGAACTATACAGAAAAATCAAAGATGAGAAAAAAAGAGAGATGCCAGGGATGAAAATTGGTTGAGAGATTCATTTAAAGATTTAAGGAGATACTATTGGATAACGTTATGCATATTATTTAACTAAACATCTAATTATGACATGGTTATTATGGCCACCTAAAGTTATATACAAATACCATTTGTACAATATAAATACACGTAGGAATGATTTAATTTAATAGAATTTCCTCCTTGGGGGTTTCTTGAGTATAAACTCCCCGTGTCCCTTGCTTCACATATGTATGTGTATATTTGTTGTTGGCTATTAAAACCAACATAAGCACATCACTTTAATCCATTTTTTTGTAGTTATTGTTACTTTGACTCATGAGGCACTTGTATGTAGTACAAGACACATATTAAGTTCAAGAATGCAACCCAAATCAATAAGGGAAGAGCATTCACCAAATGAAGACCTAGAGGGAATAACGTATTGCTTAAGAGTTTTTTTTTTTAAATAAGAAACTAAGAAAGAAGTGATTGTATATAGTAGGATACACTATGTGGAAGACAACATATTTTAACGATCAATTTTATTCATATAAACTTCTTTTTAATATGATTTTTTTTTCCAGTTTTTATGCATTAATCTTACATGTTTTATAATCTTATGTTAGTTTCAATTATCTTCCAGTAGCTAGATTGGGTATCGGAAATTGAGAATGATGTGAGGGTGGGGAAGGGATCAAATGAGATTAAATATTAACGTGATTGTCCTTGTTTAGTAGAGAATAAATTGTTCTCAAAACCAAGAGAAGCTCATTTAGGTAGTTCCCTTCTTTTAGAATCTCTTACATGTTTTTATGCCTTTTTATTTACCTAATTATCAATTCATCATAGATTATGGTCAATCATACCCTATCTTTGGAGCAGACTTGAGAGATGCATGTTCCACACCTAGTGGTCGTTGTCTTCCTTTAGAGATTCCTTTAGAGATCACTACGTCAAAAAAAACACCAATACTTCACAAACAATGGTATGTTCATGCTATTTTATTGTAACTAGTACTTCATTGATGTGCTTTTCTTGTTGGCATTATTGTTGGCAATCATTAGAGTCTAACTTATGAGTAGCCAAAGCAATCTTTATTGGAGTGATGAAAGCCTCTAATTTTATTGTTTTAAAAATTGAGTGCAACTTCTCCTTCACCCTGAATATGATGATTCAACGGAGTTATCCCATGTGATATTCTATAGCCATGATATTCTATAGCCATCTCTTTGAATGCATACAATTAAGTATGTTAGTGAAGGCAGAGCTCTTGTATGTGACTTTGATTGGTTCAAAGAATTCACAGGCATTCCCTTTAGTAAACTAGGTTGTTTTCTTTACCCTATATTTCCAGGCATGATGGGCAAGTCCTGATCATGCAGCATAGTCTTTGTCACCCCAACTATCGACCTATTCTTCTTCTCTGAGACTCCATTCTGCAGCGGGGCACAATCAGTTCCCTCTTAATCCCAGAATCTGCACATAACTCCTTGAAGGCCTCAAGGTATACTCGCCTCCATTGTCTGATATGAGTACCTTGATCTTTTTGCCTATCTGATTCTCCAAAAGAGCTTTGAACTCTTGGAACCCACTAAAGACCTCATCCTTGGTCTTCATAAATAGATCCAGATCTTCCTGGAATGATCGTCAATAAAGGAGACATAGTAGTTGAACCCTCCAATAGACACTGCTGACATGGGCCTACAGACATCCAAATGGATCAAGTCCAAAATCCCTTTGGACCTATTGTCACTGCTAGGAAAGGTTGTCTTGGCATACTTGCCCAAAGCACACCCCTTGCACACACTGTGTTGATCAGAACTAAACTCTGGAAGCCCAGTCACAGCCTCCCTGAGCACCTTCAGTGCTCCATGATGTAAATGAGCCATCCTCCTATGCCAAAGCTCCCCCAAATCTCAACCACTGTTGTTGCTACTAACCAACACACAAGTTGGTTCAAACTGCAGCTTGTACAGTTTGTCCTTCCTCACTCCCAACACTTTCCCCATGCTAGCGTTGGAGCCCCTGGATGTATGAGTACTCTTCCATCCCGGAAAGTGACCTCATATCCCTTATCTTCTAAGGCTGAAATAGAAATCAGATTTTTAGTTAAACCAGGGACAAACAAAACATCATTAATTGACAAAGGCTTACCAGACTCCCTCTGAAACCTCACAATTCCTTTGCCTGTTGGCATGTACTTGGCATTATCTCCAAGTACAATGTTGAAGTTGGCATTGTACTCCTTCAAGTAGTTGAAGTACTCACGCACCCCTGTCACATGGCATGAAGCACCACTATCAATGTACCATGTACCAGTGACCATGGAGGTGGATAGGCATGCTAAGAGTGAAAATTCATCTTCAAATCTGGCTGCAAATGCATCCATATTAACTATAGCAGCCATCTGCTTCTTGGGTATTCCCTTCTTCTTGTTGGGACATTGGCTGGCAAAATGCCCAAGCTGATGGCAAGAAAAGCACTTGACTTTGTTGGTGTCAAACTTCTTCTTGCTGCCCTGTCTTGAAGAAGTTCCTTCAGCTGAACTCTTCTTTCTCTTCCCCTTGCCATTTGTTGCCAAGGCAAGGTTGTCTTCATCTTCAGATTTCTTTTTTTGCTCTCCACATTCAGACCCCTCCCAGATCTCTTCCTGTGTGAAATCGTCCCACAGCCTCTCCCAAGTAGGCATCCTCTCTCTGCCCACCACACACTTGAAAAATACATACCACTGTTTGCCAAAACCATTCAAGGCAATACGTACCAGCTCTTCTTCAGGAATGATATCCCCTACTGCAGCTAGCTCATCTATGATTCGTGTGAGCATAGTGAGGTAGGATATCACACCTTCACCCCTTGCCATCTTGGTGGCATGTAACTTGTCCCTGAGAGCCATCTTTTGATTCTGGTTGTCACTCTGATACAACTTGGTCAAAGCATCCCACATTTCCTTGGTTGTTTTCTTCTCAACCAAAGGTGGAATAAAATGGTCCTCAACACCATCTAGCAGAATCCTTTATGCCCTGGCTTCTTTCACCTCATGGAGGTCCAAGGCAATAGGATTGTGGACTCGTACAGGAACAACTGTGCTAACATAGACCACAACTTGTTCTCCTTGAGCACAGCTGTAATTCTGACCTTCCACTGAAGATAATTTGAGGCCGCCTCTGTTGAAGTTTGAGTAGCTTCGAAAGATATCCTTTTTGTATTTGACCAAGACAAAACCCTAAAGAATATTATTATATTATATTTGTTAAGACGGCCCTATTGTGCCTTTGTAAAAGTCAGCCCTATTGTGCCTTGACAAGTAAAATGAAAAATAAAAGGGTAAAGTGATAGGTCAGCCCAGACCTAATTTCAGGCTGGCCAAACTACTATTTATAAGGGAGGCCAGCGCCTCATTTGAACATACAACACACTAGCTCTGCAGCTAAGAAGAGAAGTGTGAAAGTCTTAGAGGAAAACGCTACTGCAGCTAGGAGGTGACATCGTGGAGGTTCTTGGTCTACTTCTTAGTTATATCTTGGTTATGTGGTGCGCTACGCTTCCCTAGTCAAGGGTTTGAGGAGGATCTTTTGTTTTGTTAGTTCTCTCTTGCAGAAAGGCATTGTTCTTGGTTGGTGAATTTATATTGAGAAAGTTTGTTGGGTTTTTTCCCCTAGAGGGTTTTCCCAGGGTAAATCTTGTGTATGTTGTGGATGTTATTCTTTTAGTGATCCTGTATATGTAGTTATTGTGCTAATTGTTTTAAAGTAAAAGAACACTAATCTAGTTAACTGCTTAAAGACGAAAAATCAACACCCTCAAGCCTATCCTCATACCTCATGCTGGTAGCCATGAAAACTCTGATTCTAGGCTGTTGGAACCTTCAGAAAATCTGCAGAAATATTCCTGAGACTTGAACCTGTGACCTATGTGCTAATCAGAGGCAAAGCTCTGATACCATGTACCCAACAAAACTATGATAACCCAACCAATAGATTTTAACCCAAAAATTAAATTCAGCTCAGAAATCTAAATCAGATCTATGCTAAGATTATACTAGCTGAGTATACATTCATGCACAGCGGAAATATTAAGGCAAACACACACAATGACACAGTAGGTACCCTGGAAACCCCAGTGTGGGGAAAACCAGCTAAGAGGGGAGCTTTACTGGGCTATCAGAGAGAAGTTACAGCAGCATAATTATGTAACAGAAATTTCTTAGAGTACAGAGAAGAATTTCCTCAAATTTGGACCAGCAAACTAAGTGTTGTTCATCCCAGTCTCTTGCAGCCAATACGGCCTCCTTCTGCTGTCTTGTACGGCCTGGTATGGCCTCTTCTGATGGCTGAATCAAACTGCTGTGTGCAGCCCTAAGCTGTTGCTGCAAAACTGCTCTATTCTGGCCTTCTTTACTCAACCAATGCACCCAGAAATCAGTTCTTCTGATGTTGTTGTATATGGTCCTGAGAATGGGCGACCTCTGTTGCTCAGCTCGGCCCCTGAATAGCTTCTACTGGCTGCCCCAGCTCTGCTCAGAATACTCCCTCTTCAGCAGCTCTTTCCTCCTCTTCTCCCTGCCGAGCTCCCTCTCCTCTCTTACTCGTTCAAATAACTGAATGAGACGTCCAACACCCTCAGCTTCCTCTATACCCCAGCCCCCTCAACTGCTACCTTGGGATTCATGCCCAGCAAGAGGTTCAATGGCCCAGATTGAGCCACCCTCTTACTCTGGACCCCACTCGGCACTAAGGCTGAGCGCGCCCCCTTGACAGGGCCCCACATCCACTCACAACAAAGATTTTGTGGCTGGATTTCCTAAGTAAGACTTAGGCTAGTTTAACAAGGCTGACTTGGGTTAAGTTTAATGTCCACTCACATGCCTAGGACACATAGGCATGAGCAAAGTTGCAAACACCTTCTGCTGCTACAGAAAATTAACAAAGATGTCAACAAAACTTCCACCTAACAAGCTTATTATGGAACATGTTATTGAGCTTGACCCTACTAAAGACCCCGCAGTGGTTCATCCCTATCAATATGGCCATTTTCAAAAGTTTGAGATTGAAAGGATCGAGGAGTAACTCTTGGAAGATGGGATCACAACTCCTAGTAAGAATCCTTATGTTGCTCTTGTTGTCTTGGAAAGGAAAAAGGAAGGTTATTATCATCTTTGTATTGATTATAGAGCACCTAATTGAATCACTATCAAAAATAAGTTCCCTATGCCTCACATTGATGATTTGATGCATGAGCTACATGGTGCCTAGTTTTTTTCTAAGATTGACCTTCATTCTAGCTATTACCAAATACCTATATGGCCCTCGAAACAAGAAAAGAATGCATTCATGACTCATAAGGGCCACTACCAATTCTATATGATCGTCATTCAACATTTGCGGAGCTCCTACAAGCATTAATGAACAAAGTGTTTGGTAAGTATCTCCGCAAGTTTGTCGTAGTCTTCTTTGATGATATCCTCATATATAGTAGAAAAAATAAAAAGCATTTGGAGCATTTGGATCTTGTATTAGCTACATTAGCAGAGCAAAAGCTCTATGCAAAAGGATCCAAGTGTACATTTGCCAAGATTTTCATGAAATATCTTGGCCATATTATGTGCAAAGGGTGCTCGTATTGATCCTACGAAGATTCAATCCATTCAAGAGTGGCCAATACCTACAACCCTTCAGAAGCTTCCTGGAGTTTTGGGCTTAGTAGGCTTCTATTGTTGTTTTGTACTAAATTTCCCTATTGTTACTTATTCTCTTGCTGACTTAACATAGAAGGATGCCTTTCAATGATCAACTGAGGCACAAAAAGGTTTTGAGAGTCTAAAGGAAGCCCTTGCTTCAACTCCAATGCTCACTAAACCTAATTTCACTCAGCCCCTCGTCATTAAGTGTGATTCCTTTGGGTTTGGACTTGGTGCAGTACTCTTGTAGGATGGTAGACCCACTCTCTTTGAAAACAAGAAGTTGAATGACAAAGAACAACACATGCCCACATACAATAAGGAAACGCTTGCCATACTTCACGTAGTGGACAAGGGGAATCAATTCCTCTTCAATAATAAGATCTTTATTAAAATTGATCACCTCATCTTGAAGCACTTACTACCACAAGGTACTCTAACAGAGAAGCAGCAGAAGTGGATTGATTGCCTTCAAGCCTATGACTTTGAGATCATCTATATGAAGGGTAAAGAGAATATTGTTGCAGATGCTTTATCTCGACAGGATGAACCACCCACCTTCAAATCCATCTCAATCAGCCAATCTGCATGTGTACAAGAGCTCCTCACAGAATACATAATGGATCCTGCCACAGTTCAACTTCCACGGAACATTATTGATGGAAAGAACAACCAGCCTTGGACTATCTGGAATGGTGTGATCCTCTTTAAAAAATACATCTATTTACAGCATGGCTCCCCTTTTATACAACAGGCTCTTTCGTATGGGCATGCCTTTACCTCTACCGATCATGTGGGTTTCCACAAACTTACAAGAACATCTCTTACTAGCAGAAATGAAATCTGATGGTGGGCAGTTTATGGCAGAATGTGACACATTTCCCTTGAGCTGCAAGGAATAGTGGAACTAGTTATAAAGTGCAGGACTCCAAAAAAATGTATCCTCGTCAGCCTCTGAATATTTCATGCTGTAATACGTAGATTCTCTTCCATATCTCTTATAAAAGCATGCTGTCTTGAACAAACACCATGTCCTTGTGTTATAAGACACTAAAATCTTTGGTTCAATAGCTCCAACAAAAGGTGTTTTTCCTTCTTGTTAAAAATATTAGTTTTATGACCAAGACCAATCCCAATACATTGCTTTAGATTATTTCTGTGGATTTGACATGCATTGCAAGCATACTTGAGTGCTTCAGCTGTCAACCAACTCTACTATTTCAGAAAATAAAATAGGCATCATCTCTCATTATAGAAAGCTAAGAGTATAGAAGAGCTCTATTATGAAGAGAAAATGGAGCAACAGGGAAGGAAAGAAAAGGCATCAAAACCCATATTGTAGTCAGCAATAGATGGAGATAAAACCATTTTGTAGTATTTGCATTTAAAATGGAGATAAAATCATTTTATTGTATTTACATTTAATATGGAGATAAAATCATTTTGTTGCATTAGCATACAAAAATTTCTAAGAAGGGTCTACACAACAACAGATTTTAACAGAGGACCATGGAAGAGGAGCCAAAATGTTGTAGGGAATGAATCAATCACTCTTTGCTTCCTTGGCCTTTGTTATGGGTAAGGTACAAATTATTTAGAAAGCAAATAGAGTTTATGGAGCTTGACAGAAGAAGAGAATAAAACTGATGCCTAATTACAGAATAGACTCGTTCACATAACCACTATGTTGAAAACAGTCATTGATACCCGGTTTATCAACCAATCAGTTCATAACACAACATTCCTTCATACTTCCAACAGAGCAACTTATGCCTATATTATTTGTGAACTTTTGCTTTTCTTTACATAATAGATGCTTTGACTCTTCTTTCTCCAATAGGAGATTCCAGATTCATTAATTCAATTATGTTTCATCATCAAGTTTTTGCACCTTTTCTACCAAGAGCTCCACAATCCCTCTCCAGCCTATTTCCCATACAGAATTTCATGGCCTTTATTTCTAAGAAAAAACCTATCCATTGCCAACAGGACATTGGTTCACTGATAAGTTGATGGAGTATTAAGTAGTCCACCAGAGTTCCAGTCTCCCTGTGGTCTGCCCCACCCGAATGGCATGAGTTTCAAAAAGATAAGGCTGGGTGTGAGTTTCAAGGAGATGAGGCCGGGTGTCAGGCTGTGCATTTCAAGGGGATGAGGCCAGGTGTCAGTCCTTGGCAGTTTTTTATAGAATAGCTAGCTATCGCTCAGACCTGGCACCTGAACCGAACGAAGTCTGTTCAATGCAGTGCAGCCCGGCCCATCGATGCACATTTCTGGAAGCGCTTCGTAATAGATCATTATAAAAATAAATAACTAAATATCAATTTATTAAAAGAACATACACATCCATTGTTGTATTTCACTTAGTAACAAACCATTTAGTGTGTCAGTATCCTTAAGGATCTTGAAGCGATACCCATGGAGCAACCTTATCTTCGAGGTCACATTTTAACATTGCTCTGATACCAATCCCCACTTCACCAACCTGCACAGATTCTGATCAGGTTCTGCCATACACAATAAGAATCGGGCAAAATTATTATGGAAGTTTTTCGTCCCCACAGAACATCAGGAAGGTATGCAAAGATTGAAGTGGCATTCAAAAATAATTTCTTCAATAATTCCTCTCCACAGAAGAGATCCATCTCTGGTACCGTGATGAACACATGACCTTCAGTTTTTCCAATACATGAAGCTATTGCATTGCATAGGGTCTACACCCATAATATTTAAATTGGGCAAACTAAATGAAACTTATCAAGCCAAGCCTTAAAAAGTATGTTGGACAGTTAGATCAATGGCCATTTTTGCATTTCTCTGCAAATGGTGCCGTGTATTATATTGCATTTATGTATGCATCTGCAAAGTTTTACAGACAACCAAAAAACAGAAATTAAAGTGCCCACGAAGTTCAGATCTGAGAGCAGACCAGAGAGTGTACCTGAAGAGAGGGATCTGTAGGAATATGAGAAGGAAGTATATGCGAGAAGCAATGTATGGGAGGCGGATTCCCAGTCTGGAAGCTGAGGATTTGGGTCCTGCTCCCGCCATATGTACACAGATCTAATATCCCTGAATTGAATTATAGTGGGTACGTAGTGATCACGTTGAAGCCCTGAAAAACAGATGTAGGAACAGGAGCCTCTACTTATTCAGGTGTCACCCAAAAAACAAGAGTACAGTCTCGATTGAGGTGGGAACCCAACATATATACCACTTTGAAGTTACTTTGAAGTTAGGTTGTTAAATTTTCTCATTTTTTTAATTTGGGGCCTTGGCCGTGCCTTTATATTTTAAACGTAGTCCTGCTCTTTAGAAGAGAGGGTGTGAAAAATAGTGTACCCTTATTTAAGGGTTCAAATTCACCAAGTCAAGACTTTGAAATGCGTGCCATAACATCTCTGCGTTTTAAACTTGGGTACATCATTATTTGGAGGTGAACATTGTCCGTGGATAAGGGGAATCACATGAGAAAGAAAGAGGGTGCTCTTCTAATTTACAGTTAAGTATAATATCATTTCAAATTGTCAATTGGGTTTAGTTTGAGTGGATAGGTGTTTTCCCTATTTAGGTTTTATTCTTGTTTACAAAATTTGGTTTATCCTTGGTGTCATCCACTAAATAAAGGGAAGTATTTGATAGGTTTCTATTCCAAAGTGCAAAAAAAAAACATCATTTCATATTAATAAAATCTATATTTTTGCATTTTATTTAGTATTTTTTGCACTCTATTTCTTGTATTTTCGTATTATTTTTTATTTTATAATTTTTTTTTTTCATTTATATATTTTTTCCTCTTATTGTATTTTTCACATTATATTTCTCATATTAAACAAAGTAATTTGGGAAAACCTATCCTAACTTAGTATGTTAATCAACAATGGGGACAACCATCATTGGCTACTATCTGCGAATGTGGGTCGACTCATCACCATTATTCAAAGAAAACCACGCCACCTGGAATAACTCATTGGTGCTCTGTAAGGGGGCAGACTTTCACTCCTGCCATATGTCTCTGGGTTTTGGGTTGTTAACATGTTTTCTTACGTCCGAGGAAGACAAGCTCTTAGCCAAGCAAAAGCAATTTTAGGTCATACTCCAGGGCCAATGATCATGTTTGCTATGGAAACATGTTGAAAACCATTCTCGAGGTATAAATTTATAGAAATGCAACTATGTAGAAATTTTGAATGGCAATTGTATGTTTGTTTCCTTAGTTGTTTTGAGTTCCATGGATGTGAATGAGGTGGATATTTTAGCAGCTCTGCTAGAAGGGGTTTAGATTTGGGCCACAAAATTGACTAAGCCAAATGTAGGCACTAATTGTCAAGGTACAACACTTGATGTTTATGGAAACAAATCCCCATGGGGTTCTACATTGTCTTTGGACTTTGGTAAAGTAGATAGGAGAGGTATGGAATACGGATATGCAGAGTTGGCAGGGGCTTTTATTGATGAGACATGTGATCTAGGATGTGGCGAAGCCATGGGATTAGTTGTCAAGTCTTCATGTCAAGTTTGTACTAGTTTTGCATGCTCGATAGTTCATCAAGATGATAGTTAGATTTTGCTCAAAGCCTCAAGTCCTCTTTTGACTATCGTGTGTAGTAGTTCCTCTGGTATCATTTTTGCTCATGGTATGAATCAAGGCTTAGCCTCTTTTTGTTTGGATACAAAGCTTTCATCGACAACCTTTTTCGTTTAGGAATTTTTAAGGTGTTGTTTATGATAAGGATGTTTACTATGAGGCAGTAGGAGACAAGGGTGGGAAGATTAGACCTTCTTTGTTTGTGTCTAAGGGAGAAGTCTTAAAGGAGCCAAACGGTGGGACTTTAATGAGGTCTATTCTTTCAGTGCATGGTTTTTCTTAGGCCATGGAAGGGGCTAGTGTTCTGAATGCTAGTCATAGATAGTAGTCAAAGAGAAAGGAGTTGTTTCCTATCCCGATGGTGGTTTCTTCTAGGACTGGAACTAAAATTTTGGTTTCTAGCGAGGCTACCAACTCTCAAGGTGGTAAAATTCAAAGTATAGTGAGAAAGGAAAATAAGTGTGTCGAGCCTCATGCTTCATCAATTAAATTAGTTATGGGGGCACATGTTTAGATGAACGAGGTGGTTTCAATAGAGGCATAGACTCTGGTGGTAGGTTCCTTGGTTGTTGAATGGGTGAGAAGACTCTACGAGAGTGGTTGGCGAGAAAATGGGAAGACATCATTTGTTACTCTTATTATTTCTTCTTCTTAGACAGAGGTTGGTTAGGTTTTTGTTTTTGCTTTAAGGGTGATTTGGAGAAAATTGCAAAGCGAAGATGGCTTTGGGGCCTGACATCTTTGTGCCTAAAGCATTGGACTCCCTTTTTTTATTCTCAAAGTGAGAGGGCGGATTCAATACCAATTTGGGTAAAACTACCGAACCTGCTAATAGATTTATGGTCCCTAGTGGTCTTCAAAGAGATTAGGAACTCGCTAGGTCACTTTATGGACGTTGATATGAGTGTTGTTTAACTGGGTTTCATGTTCCTTGCTAAGATTTTAGTTGGTATAGACTTGAGAGATGGGATAGCTACTAAAGTTACTATTTAGAAAGGGAATCAATCTTTGGTGTAGCACCTGGACTATCAAGGTGTCCCCTTTAGATGCTTTAGGTGTCATAATCAGGGTCACCTGAGCGCAGACTGTGTATTACCCTTTAAGAAAAAGAGATGGGTCAATAAGGAGGAGGTGATGGTTGGCAATGGGATTTAGACTGATCCCAAGGAACCTATTATTCTATGTGCAGAAGGTCAAAGTCAACCAAATCAGAATTTGGAAGAGCCTTCAGTTCTAGCTCGAGATGTTGAATCCCTTAAGGATGTGCGACATTTGGAAGATAGTGAGATGGGACTCATTATTCCTCTAGTAGTTGTTGAAGATTATGTTTCAAACCTAGCATTCTCTCCCCCTATGAAGGTTTATGGTAAGTCATTAAAATACATCTCTTTTATGATTTGTTTAGAATCTCCTGCTAGTTGTTTGGGATGGAACCATAAGGTGGGATGGTCTTTTATCTATCTAGAAGTTGAGAGAGGGGTTTTGTCACATAATGGTTTGGGTGATTCCTAGGAGGCTAATGGTTTGTCCCTGGTCTCTCCTCCTACTTTAGTCGAGGGTTGTAGTCCTCAACTCTCCTCCATGAATATTTCTAGGGGGGAGAGTTGGAGACTCTTGGTCCCAATGTTAGTGATGTGGAGGGTAAGTCAAAGGGTCCCTATAACCTAAGGGTTAGAAACTCTATTGTTCCTTAGGGAGGGGAGACTATAGGGGGTTTGGGGACAAATCTTGGAAGAGGGGGAAAAGGGTTGGTTCAAGGACGAATGTCTCACATCTCATTACCCCAAGATAATGCTACCATCAAATCCATAGAAGGGAAATGATCAAGTTTAAAAGGGGTTCTTATAACATCTGCAACGCCAAGCATTGTTCCTTGATAATTTCTCTTTCTCTAAAAATTTGAGGTTGAGGCCATCCCTATAAAAAATTGGCTCTGAAAAGGATGGTTTGAGTACATTGTCCCGATATTTTACTATTGCAAGAGTCTATGAGTGAAGGGGGAAAACTTGTTTATGGGATGGAAAATATTCTTGGGGGCTGGGAATTTTATTTTTTAGATGTCAGAGGCCGATTTGGGGGGTTAGTGATTGACTATAAATCTAGGGCACTTCTTTGCTCTGATTTGTGGGATTTTTCTTTAGGTTTGGGAACTATTATTTTCTCTTAAGAGTTGGGGATGGAGATGATAGTCCAAAACATTTATGGCCCTTATAAGGAGAGAGAGGCTTTCTAAGAGATATTCTTTGGGATGGATTTTTTGAGGTAGAATAAAGTTATTCTAGGATGTGATTTAAATTTTTCTTTTAGTAGAGCCGAAGTTTGGGGGTTGCATGCTCAAGTATATCCTCTAATAGATTTTTTCATTAGAAGGTTCCAACTTGGAGTAATAAGAGGGTTGGTGAGGAAAACATAGCTAAAGTGTTAGATAGATTCCTAATCTCGGAATATTTCTCAAATGATCAACTTTGATTTAGATAGTGAGTTGATTCAAGGGGTGACCCTAACCATTTTCATGTGTTTATGGATTTAGCACTGGGGGATCAAAATCCTTTAAGTCCTTTTAAGTTTAATCTGAAGTGGCTAAAGGAAGTGGACTTTGTTTCTCTAGTTAAAGACTCATGGTTACCTTATGATGAGTTTCAAAATTCTCCTGCAACTTTATAATGTGTAGCAAATTTAAAGTAGATCAAGAAAGTGGCCTCACATTGGGTTTATGAGAAGAGGAAAAATGATGAGAATTAGTTATGTGATGTAGAGCCTCAGTTAGAATATATTTATGATAAGGAATTGTCTAGTTTTGAAAATGCAAAGGTTAAGGTTGTGGTTGACCATTTAGAACTCAAGACAAGGGATTTGTTAGATGTGATAGAAGTAGAATGGAGATTAAAGAGTAGCACTCTTTGGTTAGCATGTGGAGATGAAAACACTAATTGTTTCCATCATCAAGCCAATCATAGGAGGAATCTCAATACTATCCAAAGGATGCAGAATCAAGAAGGGGAGGGGGGTACTAGCTTTGAATATATTAGTAACTCGGGGTTGGAACATTTTGTGGATGTATATAAGGAAGAAAGTACAACTACTATTGTTGAAGTAGTTAAAATGGCTAGATTTTTTCCCAGCTTTGTCAATGAAGAGGAAAATGAGAGTTTATTGGAGGAAGTCTCCAAGGATCAACTACATGAGGTGCTTCATAGTTTCCAAAAGAATAAAAGCCCAGGTCTAGATAGTTGGCATGTTGAATTCTTTATGGGATTTTATGACTTGATTGAAGGTGATTTGCTAAGAGTCATTAAAGAATCTTGATCTTAGGGTAAGGTACTTGTAGTTTTTAATTCAATTTTCATTGCTTTGATTCCAAAATTTGCTAATCCAAGCTCCTTGAAGAATTCAGGCCGATATCTCTATACAATTTCAGTTATAAAATTATTGCAAAGATTATTGCGAGGAGAGTGAAGGCTCTTCCGTCTGGCACTATTTTGCAAGAACAATTTGGATTATTATCTAGTAGACAAATCCATGAGGCTATAAGGGTGGCATATGAAGTTCTATTAAATCTAAGAGAGTGCCAACTATGGTGGTTAAAATTGATCTCTCAAAGGCTTATGATAGGGCTAGTTGGCTATATCTTCGATTAATGTTGATTCACTTAGGTTTTTTATGCACTTTGTCAATTAGATGATAAGTTATGTTTATACTATTTATTTTTCTATATTGATTAATGGAGCTACCATAGAGTTTTTCATACCTAGTAGAGGGTTGAGGCAAGGGTTTCCTTTGTCACCCCTACTCTTTCTGATTATAGTAGAGGGATTGAGTAGAGCTATGATGGATGCAAAAGTCTCGAGTAGATTGAGAGGTATAAGGATGGGGAATACTTTAAGTTTATCTTGTTGATTATTTTATTTTTAGATGATATTATATTGCTTTGTGATGGTTATAGAAGGGTGTTCAAGAGAAGTTAATGCAAATTGGTTTTAGATTATTGTAGTCTAGCGATAGGGATAAGAAGGGTCTTCCATTTGGGGCTTGACACCTTTGTGCCTAAAGCGTTGGACTTCCTTTTTTTATGCTTAGAGTGAGAGGGTGGATTCAATGTCGATTTGGGTAAAACTGTTTGTTGTACCAATATATTTATGGTTGTTAGAGGTCTTCAAAGAGATTATGAACTTGTTAGGTCACTTTCTAGAGGATGGTATGAGTTTTGTCAAACCGGGTTTCATGTTTGTTGCTAAGATTTTAGTTAGTATAGACTTGAGAGATGGGATGGCTACTAAATTTTCTCTTCGGAAAGGGAATCACTCTATGGTGCAATGCCTAGACTATCAAGGTGTCCCCTTTAGATGCTTTAGGTATCACAATCAAGGTCACATGGGCCCAGACTATGTATTTCCCTTTAAGAAAAAGAGATGGGTCCACAAGGAGGAGGTGATGGTTGGCAATGGGATTTAGATTGATCTCGAGGAACTTGTTATTCTTTATGTAGAAGGTCAAACCTGGCCCAATCAAAATTTGGAAGAGCCTTTAGTTTTAGCTTGAGATGTTGAATTCCTTAAGGATGTGTGACACTTAGAAAATAGTGAGATGGGACTCGCCGTTCCTATAACAGTTATTGAAGATTATGTTTCAAACCTAGAATTCTCTACATATGAGAAGGTTTTTGGTAAGCCATTAAAAGATATCTCTTCTACGTTTGGCCAAAATCTCCCACTAATTGTTTGGGATGGAACCATAAGGTAGGAGCATCTTTTATCTAAGAAGTTGAGAGAGGGGTTTTGTCACATAATGGTTTGGGTGATTCCTACAAAGCTAATGGTTTGTCCCTAGTCTCTCCTCCAAATTTGATTGAGGGTTGTAGTCCTCAACTCTCCTCCATTAATATTTTTAGGGTGGGGGAGTTGGAGACTCCTGGTATTAATTTTTTTGGCGTGGAGGGTAAGCCAAGGGGTCCCTATAACCTAAGTGTTAGAAACTCTATTAATCATTAGGGAGAAGATACTATAGCGGGTTTGGGGACAAATATTGGAAGAGGGAGGGAAGGGTTGGGTCAGGGACAAAGGTCTCACATCTCACTAGCCGAAGAGAACATTGGCATTGAAGTAGTAGAAGGGAAATAATCAAGCTTAAAAGGGGTTCTTAAAGCATATGCAACCCCATGCACTATTCCCTTATGATTTGTCTTTCTCTAAATGTTCGAGAACTAGGCCATCCCTATAAAAATCTAACTCTGAAAAGGATGGTTCAAGTACATTGTCCTAATATTTTACTATTGCAAGTGTATATGGGTGAAGGGGTAAAACTTGTTTGTGGATTGAAAAAGATTCTTGGAGGCTAGGAATTTTATTTTTTAGATGCCAAAGGCCTGTTTGGGGGGTTAGTGACTGGTTGTAAATCTAGGGCTTTGCTTTGTTATAATTTGTGGGTTGTTTCTTCAGGTTTGGGAATTATTATTTTCTCCCAGGAGATTAATATGGAGATGATAGTCTTGAACATGTATGGCCCTTATCAAGAGAGATAGGATTTCTAGGAGAGATTATTTGGGATGGGTTTTCTGAGGAAAAATAGATTTATTCTATGAGGTGATTTAATTTTTTCTTTAGGTAGAGCTAGAGTTTGGGGGTTGCATGCTCAGGTAGATCCTCATTAGATTTTTTCATTAGAAGGTTTGATGAGGTGGGGTTAATTGAAGTTGCTCCAATCAAATTATGTCCAACTTGGAGGAATAAGAGGGTTGGTGAAGAAATCATTGACAAAGTGTCCTCAAACACATACATTTTATTAATGAAGGAAAAATATTACAGTAGTAAGACATGAGGGTTAAGGCTCGAAAATCCACCTCATGTAGAATAGAAAATGGGTTAAAATATCCCAAAATCAATAACTAAAAATACAGTTATCTAAAACTAACTTGGGAACCTCACATAATCATGTGAGTGTGCAAGGGTCCTTTTACATTAATGTTGTATTCACTAAAATATTTATTCACTAAAGTCCTAAGTTAACTATTTTGGATCATAATTTCTAACAATCCCCCCCTTGATCCAAAATTTATTAGGAGAGGATACCAAACTCAATTCTGAACTTAGTGAATTTAATCCTTCCAAAAGATTTAGTTAAGATATCAGGATCTTTTGTTGGACAATAATTTGGCTTGATAATTTCCTTGATGACGAGAGTTCGAAGGTAATGGTACTTTGTATCAACATGTTTTGTCTTCGAGTGAAATATTGGATTTTTGGCTAACTTAATCGTTGATTGATTGTTGATGAATAAGGAAGTAGCTTCATTTTGAACAACTTTAAGATCTTGCTTAATTCTTCAAAACCAAACTATTTCGCAAGTTGCTTCCCAAGCTAAGATATACTCTTCTTCTACTATGGAATTTGCAATTGTGACTTGTTCCTTACAATTCCAAGACACAACAGGTAATCCCATGCTCATTAAATATCCCAAAGTAGATGCCCTGTCATCAACATCTCTAGCAAAATTTGCATCCAAGTAGCCAACAATTCTAATTTTCATTCCTTTTATACTCAAGGCCAAAATATTTTGTTCTTTAAAGATATCGAAGTGCCTTTTTTGTTGCATTCCAATGACTCTCTCTCAGTTCCTGCATATACTTAGAAAGGATGTGTTGATGTTTGAATCTATTAGGACTGAAATAAAAACCTCACGAGGATATGAATCAACCTGTGTTTTTATAGAGGTGGTACTCCTCTTTGAATTTTTCTAAAAGATCTTTCTTGAAATTATTTTCAGGACAATATTTATAAGTAGGAGAATGCTATGAAGCAAGCCCTAAAATCTCTATTGCCCAATTAAAATAGAATTTATAAATATTGTCTCGAAAAGAATTTCAAGAAAGATCTTTTAGAAAAATTCAAAGAGGAGTACCACCTCTATAAAAACGCAGGGGGATTCATATCATTGTGAGGTTGTTGTTTTGGTCCTAACAGACTCAAACATCAACATTTTTGGCGACCATTATCACACACCCAACAACCTAAGTACCTTTTAGGAGACGGGGTATTAAATTTTCACTTCTTCTAACGATCTTAAATCTTCTCTATCACAACTCCATCGTCTTCTGCTTGTCAAGAGCTTCCCAACGATGGTAAGTTCGCTCAAAACCGAGCTCTGGAATGAAGGTTATGACCTTCCAAAGTTCTCGAGTTTACACAGGTCAAATCTCTCTTATTGCCACATGAAATCCACGTGATTTTTCATTATCCATGCCAACTGACATGACGACACCCTGGTCCTGATGTGGCACTAGCCTAGCCTGCCACGGTGGAACTTTAGTCCATGCAGGCCTACAACCATCGTCACTTGGACCTTCTTTCGGTGCACTCATCTCTTACCTTCAAGGAATATTCCCTCTCGATACCATCCATTTGAAGTTTGAGTATTTTGCATAGTCTCACTACCCCGAACCCAAGGTATCGAGGTATATCCCCTTCCCCTCGATGGAAGGTCTTGAAGCATACAAGATTTCCCGACCTACGATTATGATCCATTCATCGCCTAAGGTTTACCTGTCCTACTGGACCCCACTCAATTCGTCAACCAATTAAATATTGACACGCGTCATCATACTGATGCTCTTAGTCAGCATCAACTCCCCCTTCCCTTTTGATTTTCTAAGTGGGACCCGTGATAATCAACGATTGAGATTGAGTTTCATTTATCACCTAGGTCATTGCTTCCATAATGCATTTGGCTCTTGACATGACATGTGGCTCAATACCCACTCGACATGTGGATCCATCACGACTTTCCATGTCACCATAGGGTGCTTAGGATCGCTTGGCCAAAGAATGACATTCGTCCCTCTCTTATAAATTGATTAAAATACTTAATTAGTATTTCTTAAAATACCACTATTTGGTATTTAATTACTTAAACCTCATTAGGGATAGTTATTCTCCACAAGCTAATTACCCCCATAAACACATTTTTACTTTTCCTAATAATTCACTTAAGTACCATTATTGTAATGATTAACTTATAAGCTAATTAATTATATTATAACATAATATATATTATGTTCTAATATAATTAGTACTTAGGCTTAAAATCCGTGATTAACATATTAATCAAAGAAATCAGCTTAAGACTTCACACTGTAATCATTAAGTGATATATATATATATATATACTCTGAAGGAAAAAGAATTAAAAATACATCTAATATTATATTTTATTTCAATTAATATCCATCCTCCTTCACATGCAATATTTAATAGTTATAATTTTATAACATATGAGCTATCATAATCAAACTTTTCATAATAGTACTCCAGACTCTTCGAAGTCACACTCCGAACTCCTCAGAATTAACTCTGAAAGGGTCAACTCTGAAAAGGGTTTGAATTTGCATTAAATTTATTGTATGCACTAAATATTAAATCAAACTCGAACTTGAAAAGTGTGTGTTCCTCTCAGCACTCCGATCACCAATCAAAAGTGAGTATGGTTTTAATATTTTTATATATTTAAACTTTATAACACCCATGCCATCACTCCGACAGCTTCAGACTTCGTTTAAACAATCCCTTCCATCCACTATGAATGGTCAACTCCGAGTAGACTTTGGTCTTGAAACTTATGTGTACCTCCCATTCTTCTAACAACCAATCACGAAAGGACATATTTTAATGTTATTTAATATGGGTGGGGTCTTATACTACCCGTCTTTCGGACTCCTAACACTCCCTCCTCGCTCGTCACTCTGAAGGCTTCAGACAATATTCAACTGCCCCTTTTCATTTACTTTGAGAGGGTTTTGGAATTCATGTTGATTTATTGTAGTGTTATATTGTTCAAGATTCCATTGGTCTTCGCACTACATACATTTACTCCGTTCTCATTATTCTGAAGACCAATCACAAGCTAGCAAGGTTAATCTTTATAATTTATTGTATGTTTAAAAATTCTTTGGTCGTCGCCATTACTCCATTCTCTATGCTCCCACGAGATGGAAATTCTAATAATTAATAAACATATATTAATTTACATATCCCTATGTTGAGAAAATAAGAGTATTTACACAACTCTATGTTAGGTAGCTAGAGAGGTAGTGGGGGGACATAGAGGGCCCATAGTGATAATAGTGGATGCCATTCAATGTAAGGTGGACTAGGTCCACTATATTATTAAATAAGGCCCACTATGATAGTTAGATATAATAAATGGGTAGCTAGATATAACAAATGTAAGAGGACTTCTTATAAGGTTCAACTTCTAGAAGACTCCTCCTTTAGAATGTTCTTAGGTGATGATAGAACTATATAAAGGGGTTCAAGCAATGTAATGGGACATGAAGAGAAGTAGTGTATTGTGATTTGTAGCTCAATAGGAGGATGACCCCTCGAAGAGGCAAGTGAATAGGAGAGGATCCCTTCCATAATAGGATCCATTGTATGGTGTTGCCCTACCTCAAGGGTTTTCTTATAATAAAGTGTGGTTTTCTATATTTTTCTTGGTATCTCTTGTGGTGATTATATTTGTATATCTTGGGTACTTAACAAGTGAATTATTTGATGAACATGAGATGATCCCTTCCATAATAAGATCCATTGTATGGTGTTTCCCTACCTCAAGGGTTTGATAATAATAAAAGAGATTTTTCATATTGTGTGTGGTGATTTTGTATTCAGATCTTCAGATCTATTCAGGTACATAACAAGCGGTATCAGAGCACTTTCCTTCGCTGGAAGTGTGGGCAAATATTTTTATTTTTGTAGATTTCTTTTTTCGGAAAAAAAAGTGGGTCGCGACATTCCAAATGATTTATATATGTTTTGGTGCAAAATTTTCAAAAAATGGTTGTAGATCTAAGTTCCCCTCAAAAAAAAACCCACGTTAAAAAAAATAAATCGTCTGAAACAGAGTCCGAGAAGTCAAGTTATTTGCATTTTAAAATCTGTAATTTTCAGGGTTTTTTCCGCGGACGCCGACACAATTTTTTTTTTTTTTTTTTTTGTAGTGGCTGGAGGCTGAATTTTCCCCCCAAAAAAATACAGATCTGAGTTACTCTCACAATTTCACCCAATTTCAAAAAAAAAATCATCTGAATCGGAGTTCCAGAAGTGAAGATATTGTTGATTGAATATCAACTATTTTTAGGGCTTTTCGTGACAACGATGGGACTGCAGAGTTCATAATTTTTCATAAGGTGCTCAGATTGCTACCAAATCAGCCCCATTGGATAAATAATTTTAAGAGTTTTCTTTTGGTATATTATATGTGGTGTTTTCAATGGATATGCACTCTCAACTCAGGGAAATTCTACACATGATTGAAGAATTCAAAGCTGATATACAAGACCACAGAGATAGTTATCACAATAGTCAATGGTCATTGGCTCTCCTTGAAGAGATATATCTTATGGCATGCATCAGGAATGAATATCATCAAGAAGTGTATGCTTGTTATGATTTGGAGGATGATTGTGATGATTGGTATATGGATAGTTGTCATTTATGGGATGACAACCACTTCCATCTTTTATTTGATGACTCTACTCCACCTTCTATAGAGAACATCAATGCGACACATCAAGAGCTAGTTATGATTACTAGTGTTTATCCTGCATATTCTAAAATGGTATTGTTCCTTCCATATTCAGATTTGACCATTTCCCACTATGTGGATGAATATTCTTATTTGGATCCACATGATAGGTGTCAGTATTGGGAGCATCATTTTCAGTTGGTTATGGGGTGCCTGTATCTTTCGTGTGGAGTTCACATGAGCAATTGGACACGGAACCCTAGTTTACATTGGCAGTTGGACTACTTCAGTATGGTGGCTTCCATTTCTCAATGGGACCTTGGTTCTCTAGTCTACTTCAGCACTATGGTCCACACTTATCCGTGGGACCCTGGTATATGGTTGTACATCAAGCGTTGAGGACAACGCTTTCAAAAGGGGGATGGAATGTTAGGTAGCTAGAGAGGTAGTTGGGGGGGAGGGGGGGGGGGGGGGGGGGGGGGCAGAGGGAACATATTGATAATAGTGGAGGCCATTCAATGTAAGGTGGACTAGGTCCACTATATTATTAAATAAGGCCCACTATGGTAGTTAGATATAATAAATCTAAGAGGACTTCTTAGAAGGTTGAAATTCTAGAAGACTCCTCCTCTAGAATGTTCTTAGGTGATGGTAGCATTATATAAAGGGGTTCAAGCAATGTAATGGGACATGAAGAGAAGTATTGCACTGTGAATTGTATCTCAATAGGAGGATGCCCCCTCGAAGAGGCAAATGAACATGAAATGATCCCTTCCATAATATGATCCATTATATGGTGTTTCCCTACCCTAAGGATTTGATAGTAATAAAAGAGATTTTGTATATTGTTCTTCTATATTACTTTGTGGGTCTATTGTATATTCAATATCTGTGGTGATTATATTTTAAGATCTACTCAGGTACTTCCATAATAGGATGCCTCTTCAAGGGGGCATCCTCCTATTGAGATATAACTCACAATACAATGCTTATCTTCATGTCCCATTACATTGCTTGAATCCCTTTATATACTGATACCATCACCTAAGAACATTCTATAAGAGGAGTCTTCTAGAAGCTAAACCTTCTAAGAAGTCCTCTTACATTTATTATATCTAACTACCCATTTATTATATCTAACTACCATAGTGGACCTTATTTAATAATATAGTGGACGTAGTCCACCTTACATTAAATGACCTCCACTATTATCACTATGGGCCCTCTGCCCGCCCCCCCGCACTACCTCTCTAGCTACCGAACACTCTAGGTATTTGAACACTAACAAAAAAAAATACCTTAAATATAGAATTCCTTTAAGAGCACTAAGCTACCTATGCAAAGTATGCATTTTATGAAATAAGGAAAAACCTTATCATAGTGAAATTTTTTGCATAGAGGGAAGAATTTCAATACCTCCATTACTCATGCACCAAATATAAATTTATGGTTGTAGTATGATAGTCTAAATTCTTAATATTCAAGTATTACAATATTTAGATGGTAATTTATGAATTTACCATTAATTACCAAATTTTACCATTTGTTCAACTTTGCTCGGAAAAAAATATAAATTGCACATTTTTCATTTATAAATTTAGGTTATTTATTTGTTAAATTTGTTTTCCACCATATTTGCATGTCTTGGAAGTAAAAAACCTCCTTAGTAAAACTTTGTGTTTACCAAAATTTACCAAATTTCTAATTAAAAGCATTTCTTTACTATTTTTTAGGGATTAATCATTATTCCCAATTCTTTCCCTTTGGACATCCATTTTACTGTGTAACTTAAAGTAAAATTGTTTTTCCTACCAAATTCAAAGGAGAATTTAATTATCCACAATATGTCAATTTCTAGATTTCACTTTTATTTCAAATTTAGAAATTCAAAGTGCATTTCCATTCCTTTCCTAATGTTTGTTTGTAAAAATACTTTGCCTCTTCGCTAATGTGTGGCTTGCTCTATTATTGTCAAACAGGGGATGATCTTCCTTCAAGTTCTAATTATGGTAGATTTTCCACTAACAGAGAGGCCAAAGTCTTATGCCCGACCTTCAAGTTTCTAACATAAATTCACACTTTCATAATTACCAAGCTGATTTGGGATGACTATGGTGGTTTGAATTTACTAACATTTGAGAATTAGTTCATATAGTCTAATACATATGATTAGCCAACATTCTGCTCCAAATTTGATTTAGAACCCATTACTAATAGTTTTCTTTTTCTAGACAGGACAGGCATAAAATCAATGAAAGACCATGCTTTCCTAAGACTTTACTTCAGATTCCCTAGCCAACTAGGGAATCAAAGTCACAATTTTCATCATTCAAATAGGATATTAGTTTCAACAATCATCTAGCACTTGAAATCCTTATTATAGAATAAACCAGTCAAGACAATACAAAACTCAGAAAAACACTTATCTGAAACTTGAAATTAGTTAGCAAATGCTTAAGAGTGTTCCATTTTCCACCCAACCATAGGCACAATTTCTCTTTGTGTATTCCTCAACTGGCCACCCCCTATCTAGATCATGAATCAATGAGAGAGAGATTCTTCTTTTGCTCAACAACAACATGGGATGAAGGTTACTCTCCTTCGCCCATAAGAACATGGAAGTTCAATCTTCTATCCACCAAGAAAGGTTTTTTTTGTGATTGCTCACTCAATCACTCAACTTATTTACAACCTTGTTATTATCTTGATTAGAAAACGCTTCCCAACACTTCATGTGCCCAAAACAATTTGTTTTTTCAATCCTCTTCAAACCCAGAGAGCTTCACATGCTCTACCTCTTCAGAAAATGGTCACCAAACCCATTCATGTGCATTCTCTACTCTCTGCCCATAATTTTCCTTTATTTTCTTTCCTTCTATATCAAGAGTTTGTGCGTCCATTTCCCAATTCATTGGTCATATTAGAAAGTTTCCAGATGGGCTACTCTGCCCATCTCCTCATTGACTCTTGAGGAAAAATTCCCAACTACCATCTTGACTGGTAATTAAATTCTCTGGGACAAAGGATCGTTCTGGGTATGAGCAATTTAAATCCAACAAAGTACTAGCTTGGCAGGGGTCATCTCAACAATTATTGGTTCCCCTCACCATTCCCTCTAATGCATCATGATCTACATTAGCAACACCTTCAACAATTGTGCAAGAATTTCCATTTTATTTAATAACATAAATATTTACATTACTTTCTATAAAAAAAATTCATCATTTCCAAAATCCACCCATAACTAGTCCATCCATAGTCTTTTAGCAAAATACAATTATATTTACAGGTTGGGGGAAACACGGGTATTACAACCATATTGGGGAAAGAAGATAAAAGCTAGTTTTTAACCAAAATTCTTTATGACTCAGCGTCAACCTGATCAACCCCAGTTACAAATTGGATTGGGAAATCAAAGAAGTGTTTTACATCAATTGTATGATCTTGTGCTGACAATGGACCAAACTCGAGAAGAATTAGAAAGTTTTTGGTAAACTGTGGTCCAAGAAGAAGAAAGACAAATACCAAGGAGACAAGTACAAAGAAGAGAAAATAGAAATTGAAAATGGAAGAATATAAGGGACCTATAACCAAAAGCAAAAGTAAACAGTTTAATCTTCTAGAAATTAAAGAAAATCCTTTTGAAGAAAAAGAGAAAGATCCAACATTGGGTGATAGAAATGAAATTGAGGATCATGAAGAAAGATGTGAAGAAAGGCATGAAAGACATAGAAATCCAAGAAGAAGAGTTAGAGACTGTCCTCTTAAGCTTCAAGGAGAATAACATCATCTTCCAACTCTTTCGCAAGGAACATTGCCAGTATTTTCAGGGGATGGAACAATATATCCCAAAATACATGTGGATTTATTTTTGGACATGTGTGATTTTCATATGATAGAATATGATGATGTAATGGTAAGACTATTCCTTCAAACTTTGACTAGTCAAGCATATTAATGGTATAAATCCTTGCCTACAAGATCAATTGGATCATTTGATGATCTTGAAACAATTTTTTTGAATATGTATTCTCCCTCGATAGCGTACCATACTCTCCTCACACAATTTACTCAAATATGTCCAAGAAAGAATGATAAAATTCAAGATTTTAATTTAAGATTTTGTAGGACATTGAATAAAATTCTAGAGGAACAAAAACCAAATGCTCTGGTAATACTCAAATGTTATAAGAATGTGATGCCTTCAAATGTAAAGTTTTCTATTAGAACTTCTCAAATTGAAACTTTACGTGGAACAATGGAAAATGCTACAGAAATGGAAGAGATTATGTTGGAAACAAACGTTGATCTTGACATCATTCTTAGAAGAGTCCAAAGACAAATGGACAATTTGGCCATTTCAAATCAAGATTCTTCAAGTTCAAGGAGAAATGAAGATAAGAAAACACATCATATTGAAAATCAAGGAGTTGGAGGAGGTTTTTTCAAAGGAACTATCCCAAATGTAAATAATGGTCCCACTACGACATAAGAAACTAGACAGAGGATGGAAATAGCTCATATGAACTAGACCATTTGATAAATGCAAAATGAAATAACAAGATTGAGGAGAAATGGAAATTGTATTCATTATCCAAGAATGTCAGTCCAAGAGCAAAGAAACACAGAGGATCATAGGTGATGGTACCACCGATGAATTCAGACAAAGGGTGCCAAGAGTACTGAATCCAAATGTTGTAATATTAGAAAATACTTTTGAATACCAAGATCATGATTAAGAGGTTGATTGCATTCAAGAAGAAATTCTTGAATCTGTACAGATGGATGAATGCGAATCATCCATGCATATATTTGAGGAAAATAATAACTCGCAAAATAATGTTGTGCAAACTAGAGCACAAGCAAATAAAACAAAAACAAAAGAGAATTTGGAAAAGGGAAAAGAAAAATAAAATGTAGACAAAGAAATAGAAAGAACGAGGCCAAGTGGAACATAGACCAATGAGCAACAGTTGGTTGTAAATCAATCAAAGAATCCTCCTCATATGACATATAATGTAATAAACGATCTTTAAAAATTAAGAATTACTTTTCCATTCATGGAAGTTGTGAAAATTCCCCAGCAGAGGAAAAATATTCTTAAATTTCTAGATGATCCCATCCATAGAATGGAAGTTGTTGCATCAAGCTCAAGGCAACAACAAAGTAATCTAAATATAACGAAAGGTAAAGTCTCGCCTTTCTATCTCACAATAGAAAATCATGATGTTGTTCTTCACAATTGCATGGTTGACACAAGAGCCACAAATAACATCATGTTGTTATTAGTCATGGAAGCATTGGGGATGGGTTGTACAAAGTACTATGAAATTGGTGAAAGCATTTATGCCATTGATTCAAAAAAAGTTCCTGCATATGGAGAAATCAAATATTTCTATGCCTGGATAATTGTTGCTCCACATATCACAACTGTATTCACAATTAGAGTTCTTGATGTTCCTACGGCCTATGGAGTAGTTCTCGAAAGAGATTGGTCTACAATGATTGGGGGTTACATCATGAATGATGGAAGTTGCATAATGTTACCAAATAAAAATGGAACAATGATGAGAGTTCCACATGAACCGAGAAAGCCTTTCTCTTTCAAGAAAAAGGACAATGAATTGATGCAAGTCTATATCGATGCCATCATGGGAAATTATGCCATGTTGGACCAAGAACAACATGATGTTTCAGAAATTGAGGAAGAATTTTTTTTCAAAGGATTTTGGAGAATCTCTTTTAATGGTGCATCTTCCAGTTCGAGAAGTGGTGTTGGAATTGTATTTAAAGATCTGAATGCATGTATGCACCCTGTTAGCGTCAGAAGTCACTCCTAGATTGCAGCAGGAGCAGAGCCCGATGCCCATCAGTTTTTATGTCACGATAGTTTTAAAAGGGGTGATTGAATGGAAGTAAACTCAGACGATATAGTTTCAACTCCGAAACTAGGCTAGGCATGCATGGGCAAGTGAGGTCTTAGATATACTCCGGACAATGAGTTGTAGTAAGGATGAGTAGGGGGAAGACTTGTATCAGAGAGATGCAAAGGTCTATTGTCAACATCAGGTTTCTAGCAAACCGTAGGAGAATGCATTTAAACACGAGATCTTCTTACGTTCAAACGCAGAAAACCAAAGAATACAATAGTGCCACAATAAATCGTTTATCATAACACAACTGCAATAATTCATGTGAATCAGTCAATCATGAACTCCCTCAGTATGAGATGAAAGCTAGATGGAATAAGGAAATTGTCTTTCATTAAACAAGAAATCTTACATACAGATGCATAACCAGAGAACTGGAGTGCCTGTTAAAACATTACAATCGGGAGCTTCGCTCTGCCATCGATAGATTGAAAACTATCAAAACTAAGCATATATACTTATAAACATTTTCCCAATAGAGGCCTACTGGACTTTCGGGACGAGGAATCTCTTCAATCAAATCTTGACTACACTCCTCTGTCATACGACACCTTAATTCTGCAGGACTCGCGCCAGGGGGTAGCTGAGCCCTTAAATGATGATTTAGCATGCACAGGCTTCCCTGGCAAGTCGAGGACTCGGCGTGGCTTCCATGAAAAGAACCAGTACAGAAGACCATCTCGGGCAGGTTTTCGGTCGGGACACCCATACTTTGCAATTAATGAGTGAGGGGAGGTTTCAACTACCCTCTTTCTTCTTCATTCATTCCCAACAGGTATCGGGATCTAGATTACGCTGAACTGACATCTGGAGAACACAATGCCCCCTTCTGAAACTCAACTCGGCACTTTTGGCCTCCCCTTTGTACAGTCCCTTTTACTTTCTCAAGTGACCACGGGCCGTGACCCTACGTCTATCTTCCAGAGTGCTTTCGGCGTTTCGGGATTATGAGAGAGTCGTTCCTTACGCTTTGAAATCGCGATGGGCGAAATGCCGGGAGGACCTAATCGCACACCACGTGTTCATCCATGATGAACGGCTAAGATCACTCTCGGCGCTTTGGGGCCCATCTCGTCGAATGATAAACATTAGCGCCCCTCCTTTAGGCCTGCTCCTTTGTGACCAGGCGCCAAACCATGAGCCTAATTCTGGGCGTTTTTCGGCGTTTCGGGATTCGAGGTTTTGGGAGGTGAAAAGATGAGGTGCGCTTACCCCTTGAACTTCCGAATGCCGACGTGACACGGATGTGCGCTGCGCGCCCTTCAGATTAACGACCCAAATAGTATTCGCTATTATAATAGGGGGGCTGCCCCCATTTACAAGCTCGCTTGATGTGACCTGGTGCTAGGATCGTGGGCTTGGCCCCAAAGGTGCTTTCGGTGTTTCGTCGATCGGAGATTTCAGCTGTAAGGAATGGGAGGCTCCTCATCTCCCGAAACACTGATCCCTGATACGCCGACTAACTGCCACCTGTCTCAACTAGATCGGACGACCCAGATTTGCCTTGAACTATTGGCGCTATCCTTCGTGCTAAATCCCGGGAAACTTGGCAGCCCTGAAATACCGATGCACGTCGATCAGTTTTGTAGGTGGATCTCGACTGCTAACATCAAAACTTCGCCCGCTCACTTGATTTGTGATCGGAAAATAGATTCTCCCGTGTTGCGCTGGGGCGCTTCCCATGTAACCTGCAGGCCTAGGTATTTTTTGAGCCCAAGACAAATAATGTCGCTAACACACCCACATGCCATAAGATTGGAATTTCCCTACACAAATAATGAAGCAGAATATGAGGCTTTGATTCAAGGGATGATCTTGGCTCTAGAAATGAAAATTGAACATTTAATTATAACCAATGATTTTGAACTAGTTATAAATCATATTACTCAAAAATAAAAATAAAATAAAAAAAGAGAGGCTAAAATTGTATGCAAAGAGAGTAAATGAATTGATGGTTTTATTTAGTTTGTTTAATATATCTTTCATCCCAAGAGAGAGAAATCAAAAGGCCGAGTGTTTGGCAGTTGCTGCATTATTATTCAATCTAGATGAATTTCAAGACATGAAAACCTTTCAAGTAAAAATAATTTCTAGGCCCTCAATTCCTAACAACCAGGAATATCTTCAAGTATTTGAGAATGATGAAGAGTTGAATGAATTTTTTGTCAATTCATGATAAGTTGAAGAAAGCATCCAATCAATCCCAAAAAGTCGTATTAAATCTGAATCTTTGTTTTCTCAAGATGATCAAACCAATAAAATGAAAGAAGAAGAATCTGTACGAAAGTTACAACAAACTCAAAAGATAAATATTGGTACTGAAAGTTCTCCTAAATATGTGAATCTTGGAATTAATTGTACACCAGAAGAAGTTGATCAATATATTGCTTTGTTTAGAGAATACTTTGCTATTTTTGCATGGAGTTATGATGATCTTAAAGCATATGATAAAACAATTTTCCAGCACATCATACCTATGAAAGAAGGTACCAAGCCATTCAAAAAAAAGTTGAGGATAATAAATCCCAAGTTAAAGCCTCTAGTGAAAACATAACTTGAAAAGTTGGGATAATTTTTCCAATTAGACATTCATAATGGCTATCTAATCCAATGATTGTAAGAAAAAAAGTGAGGAAATTTGATTATGTGTTTATTTTCGAGATCTAAATAAAGCAAGTATAAAACAAAACTATCCTTTGTTGAATATGGAAATGTTACTCCAATAAGTAATTGGTTCAACTCTTATGTCTATGCTAGACGGATTTTTAGGATACAATCAGGTTCTTGTTGCAGAAGAAAATAGATTAAAGACTACATTCATCACACCGTGGAAGACATATGCCTATGTACGAATGCCATTTGGATTAAAAAATGATGGAGCAAATTTTCAGAGGACCGTGGATCATGCTTTCAAAGATTTAATTGGGAAATTCATGACTGACTATGAAGATGATCTTACTATATATTCCAAAATAAGAGAAAAACATATTGATAATTTAAGAGAAGTTTTTGAGAGATGTAGAATATTTGGAATATCTTTAAATCCCAAGAAATGTTTATTTGTTGTTTCTAAAGGAAAATTACTGGGACATATAGTTAACAAGGAGGGGATTTATATTGACCCTGGGAGAACAAAGGAAATTAATGAATTGAATCCACCAACATAAAAAAGGGAGTCCAAACATTCTTTGGTAAAATAAATTTTGTGAGAAGATTTGTACCAGATTATGCAACAATAGTTAAACCGATATTTTTTTTGTTTAAGAAGGATCAGAGATTTGAATGGACTGAAGATATTCAACGAGCTTTCAACAACGTCAAACATGAAATTTCAACTGCTCAAATATTAATAAGCCCAAATTTTAATAAAGATTTCATCATATACTCTTTTGCCTCAAAAGAAACTATTGCCTCAATTTTAACATATAGAAACAATAAAGGAGAAGAACTCTCAATAAGCTTCATGAGTAAAGCTATGCATGATTATGAATTGAAGTACTCAGATATAGAAAATAAATAATTTTTCTTAGTAAATGCGGTAGTTCATTTCACTACTTATATTTTGTCGTCTCATCTTATAGCATATGTTGCTTCTTCTCCAGTAAAAATGCTCCTCAATGAGCAATTAAGAGAAAGAAAATGGGCTAATTGGATTGAAAAAATCTAGGAGTATGATATTGAGATCAAACCACTGTATGAAATTAAGGGACAAGGCTTGTGTAAGCTTATTGCTGTAAATGATTCATTAAATGGGTGTGTATCAATCACAACAGGAGGATCTACCTCAACTTCAGATTGGTATAAAGATATCATTTTTTACTTAAAATCGAGACAATTTCTAAATGACATGTCATCAAAATAAAGGAGGGATTTGAAAACGAAATCAAATCAATATGTACTAGTTGCTCAAATATTATTTCACTAAAATTTTGACGGAATATTGCTAAGATGTGTAGACACGACAAAAGCTCAAGAATGAATTAAAGAATTTCATGAAGGAGTTTGTGGTGGTCACTTTGCACCAACATCTACTACACATAAGATAATAAGAGCTTGTTATTATTGGCCAATTTTTTTAAAAAATTCATATTTAGAAATAAGAAAATGCATATCTTGTCAGAAATTTTCAGGAAAAATGAAAAGGGATGCAATGCCTTTGCAATCTATGTCAGCAGAAGAACCAATTTCACAATGGGGACTTGATGTTGTTGAACCAATAAACTTGCAATCAAGTAAAGTCCATTTATACATTCTCACTGCTATAGATTATTTCACAAAATAGCAAGAAGCAATACCATTAAGAAAAGTAGATTCAGAAGAACTTATAAATTTTTTTAAGGATAATATTTTATCAAGATTTGGAGTTTCCGAGAAATCTATTACAGAGAATGGATCAATTTTTATTGGATCAAAATTTACAAATTTATGTGGAGAGTTTGGCATTTTCATGGGACAATCATCTAATTATTATCCTCAAGGAAATGGCCTGGCTGAATCTACAAATAAAACCTTAGTTCAAATCCTCCAAAAGACTATTGATCAAAATCAGAAGAATTGACATTTAAAACTAACATATGTGTTATGGGAAAGCATATTGACACCAAAGGATAACATTGGGACATCTCCATGTAGTTTGGTGTATGGAAAAGAGGCAAGAATGCCAATAAATTTGGAAATAAATGCTTTAACACATATAGTAAATATTGAGGATTCAGAAGAAGTTTCACCACTACATAAAAAGGTATAATCAACTCATCAACTTGAAGGAACAACGAAACATAGCATTGCACAAAACGAATCAAAGACAACAAAGTGTCAAAATATTTTTTGATCAAAGGACAACAATGAAAATTTGTTAGAAAGGAGAATTAGTACTACTCTGGAATAAAGCCAAAGAGAAACCCTCTATGCATACAAAGTTTGAGACATGATGGATTGGGCCTTATATCATTGAAAAAATCTCGGGGTACAATTCTTATTTGATCAAGGACATGAAAGGAACAATGCAGACATTGCCAATCAATGGCCAACATCTTAAAAAATTCTTCGCTTAATCAATATTTTCCCTCACCTATACATAATTTTTGTTTTGTTGTACATCCTATTTAATATTTTCATTTGTTTTGCTAACTCCATGCCCAATATGTGAGATTTTTAATTCTTGGTAACTCATAGGGAGTTACCATCCCATAGTTGGAGCCAATTGTTGACCCATATATGTTTCTTTTCTCTCACTTTTCCACACTTAGGAAATTTCTTGTTTTGTTGAGGTCCCATATGTTTTTACAAAATATTTCGATGTTATGTAAAAAACACCTTTATTTTCCATGGTATACATATTTCACCATACTTAGTCATTTTTCCATATCTTGGAGGGTTTGCGGTTTGGCAGACTCGCAAGGTGCATCCTTTCATATTTCACAAGTTTGTTGTCACTAAATTGCACTTAATACTTCTACAATCCCCATAACTTCCAACACTTAGTTTCTTTTATTCTTCTTTTATAGCGGACTAGCGGACTGGCAGACTGGTGGAATCATTTTCTTTGGTAATCCATCCTTGTGAGTTCAATCGACAAATACCAACAATTAGCCATTTTATGACTCATGGGGGGTTCGTGGGTTGGTGGACTCACGATATCGTATAAACATTTCTTCCATACCTGACTCCCCACCATGACATGTCCCTACTCTTTCACTTTTCTCGAGATATATTTAATGATAATTCTATAGACTCAAGTGCTAATTGAATTTCAAAAAGGTCTTTATTAATGGCATGTTTCTTGAGGAAATCACATTTATTTCAAATTAATTCTTGCATTGAAAAGAAAACTTGAGTAGTATTATCAAGCAAGATATTTGTTGATATTATGGTAGTTGTGGGAGGTATTTACCTCCACGTGTAAACCTGATGAGAATAGAATATTCTGGGAAGCAAGAAGAAGCCCTAATTAATTGGTTAATAACCCTAGAAGACAAGTTGGCTCAAGAGAATGGCTTGTATTAGGTTATTATCCTCCAAGAAAAGAAGTCAGCTAAAGGAAATATTATATACTAGAGAATTAGTACCCAGAATGAGAAGTCGACCCAGGCAGTCTGCCAGAATTAGTATAAATACATGAGGCTAGTCTTCATTCTGACCAGTATTCTCAGAATTGCAGAAGAAACACTTGTGCGCACTGCAGTTGGCCAGTCTGTGTGCAAGTTTGGAGGAGAGTTGTCATTGCAGCTGTTGCAACTAGAAGATTTCGGCTTTGGACTCTCTCTTGGTTATGGTTTGGACTCTCTGATAAGCTATTGTTACTCTTTTTTGGTGCGCTATCCTTGGAGAGAGGTGTGTTATCTTGTTTGGCTATCTAGCCTAGGGTTTTCTTTCAGAATGATTCTATGTCAAGGTTAAGGTGCTTGGGGGTGGATTTGGCCTATGGTTGGGTGACAATAGTGATATTGTCTACGATTAAACAAGCACATCCATCATATTCTAGTAGGTTATGGGCCCACACCTTCTTCATTCAGTATAACCACTGGAAGGGAGCATAGCCATAAGGATACTAAGCTCGTTGAAGAACTGTTGCTAGGGTTTCTAGCAGGAGCAGTTACTGAAGCACTACTGCTAGGGTTACTAGCAGGTGCAGTTGCAGAAACCCTAACCCTCTCATCAAGGCACCTTGAGTGAAGGGATTTACCTAATTTCCAGACAGACTAGTGCATCCTATCCTAGCGCATCTCCTGGTACTTTCAACAAGCTAAGACATCAAGTTTTGCATTTTTGGCCAAATCTAGGGTTGACCAATTCAAAGAAACCATGACTTACTATATGAAGTCAAAAAACAAGTTAGATGGGGCTTCTAAATTCAGAGCATGGAAGACAAGGATTGATCTCATCCTTTCCAAGAATAAAGTGTTGGATAACGTGAAAGGAAAGATCGTGGAACTAGAGTTTGAAGAAGGAAAAGAGAAGGAACCTCAGAACGTTGCAGTTTTGACAATGTCATCAATGCCATGAGTATCATAGTGGATTCTATAAAAGACCACTTGATACGCTACATCTCCCATCTCGACTCATCCAAGAAGATGTATGCCCTAACAAACCTCTTCTCAGTCAGAAACACTGGACAAGTAATGAGTTTGAAGAATGAGCTCCGTGACATGAAGATGAATGATGATGACAGCATAAAATCATATTTTGTGAGAATATCTCAGTTGAGAGATCAACTACAAGCTATTGAAGAGATCATTTCAGAAAAGAAATTGGTAAACATATTACTCAATGGTCTTCCCAAGACATGGGATGCATTTTCCACAAGCATGAACACAAGGAAGAAGTATCCTACATTTGAAGAACTTTGGACTTGCTGTGCACAAGGAGAATCAAGGATCAATGCAAAAGAGAAACCCCAAAAGAAGTACGATGATCAAGCCTTCACAACAAGGTTCAAAGATTTCAGGAATAAAAATAAGTTTGGCTCCAGGAAGAAACCAAATCAAGAGAAAGATATGTCAAGAATACAATTCTTCGATTGTTGAAAGTATGGTCACTACAAGAATCATTGTCCCGAGTTAAAGAAAAGGAAGGAAACACATGAAGCATCAGTTGCCGAAGAAAGGGAACCCTCAAAGAAAGCCAAGCAGGACAAAACATACTTCTTCTTCTAAGACAAGGTAACAATACTCTTCATAGTTCTTGTATATACCATGTTTTCTATACATATCTTGCATATCTATTTCCTAGAAGATAACATGTTCCAAGAGAAACTATACCTATGGAAGAACAACAAGATAAGGATTGCTATCACTATGATTACAAGTCAGACAATACACATGAAAGGATGAAGTACATCAACAACCCCTGGTAACAATTCATGTGGAAGTTATTACATAAGTAACAGCTGCAAGATAAGCCAAAATCATAATCAATATTGAAGAAACCTAGAATAAGTAAAGACATAAATAAGTCAACAATCAAGAGGAAATTGGAGAAAGACTTATGACACTTTGCAGAAGGAAATAAGGATGCAGACGGAAGCGTGGACACTGTTAGATGGAGGGAGCCAATTATATATTTCCAAAAGAAGAACATGAATTCATACATGAAGCAAGGATTAAGAGGGAGATAATCCTATGATCCATTGAAGATGATGAAGTATACATCCATGGTAACAACCATGAAAAGCAATACGTGTTCAGTTTGACTTTAGAAGAAGCCTTCTTCGAAAAGAAGACTTAAAGTATCCCTGGTTTTCCATCCACATCCATGATCCTATGATGAAAGAAAGAAGTGGAATCTTCAGGGCATGGAATCTATATAAAACTCCATGGACCCAAGAGCTAAAGAGAAACATGAGGAAGAACATGAATATTCCAAGAAAGAAAGAAAACCCAGAACAACCAGTCATCGTATCAAGAATCACAAGACTACCAACATGATATGAACTCACTAAAAGCAATCAAGCAGAGGAACTGTAAGTTTTGATGAAGAACAATGTATGGAAGACTCATGAATGTAAGCATTGCAAGATCCAGAACTAAAGGTTCTCCGAGATGGAGGGAGAAGACTATGATAATTGTTTGTTCCAGTAAACCAGACATACCTCTTCATGAGCCATTATATCGTCTGCAATATCCATGGTTTGGAGTTTACATTAGATAAATGCAAATACTGTTCTCCAAAATAAATGAACAAATATCGTGTGTAGAGCAACCTCAAGGCTTTGAGGTATACCAGAAAGAGACCCTTGGATGCAGATGGAAGAATATTTTGTATGGATTCAAACAAATCGGTGCAAAGCCTCTCATGCACAATAGAAGTGTGGTGAAAACCTTCTATGATAAAGATCAAAATGGTTACTCAGAAGTCTAGGATGATGGATTACTAATCCATGACAAACTCTCACGATGACAGAAGAAGTGCCACATGGATATGTTCCAGTTTGAGTCTTGCCACGATGTTATGAGCTAGTAGGAAACATAAGAGTTGAATTCAACTATGATATACTGTAATTATCAGAGCTATATGAAGCCTTCAAAAAACCAATGTTCCAGAAATACCGAAGTACATTGAGATCAAGCATTACATTCTCCGTGATGAAGTCCAGAAAAGAGAAAACAGTTCTCCAATATATATCTCCACAGATGAGCAGATAAGAAGATATTTTGGTAAAGCCTCTGTCCAAGATGAAGGAGTTTGCGTACTCAAGATGCAGCTCGTGGAGATGACTTCCTTATTGAAAAAGAAAGAGATGACTCCCAGGTTGGGAGGGAGCACTAATATGTTATTGATTTATGGACAGCCATTTTTTAGTTCGAAAAATGGTCCAGGATGAGCAATTCCTTTCTAGTTTGGAAAGTGGTTTGGGATTTCTAACGGACAAGCATTTTCCAGTTCGGAAAATGGTCCAGATCGAACTGTCATTTTCGTAATGAAAATGGTTCGATGGATTTCTGATGCACCATAGACAACGATTCCCCTTGTGGTTAACATGGGGAATGGTCTAGGATAATATCTCTTCTTGACGGTCACTCTCAGTGGTGGTCAAGAAGAATGGTCTGCCTCGCCAGATAGTCATTATTTCAAAGCTCACAGTTTTGAGTAGTTTCAAAGAATGGTATGTTTTGGAGGTTGGTGCAAGACAATCATTTCCTTAGTAAATGGTTAGGACAGTCATTCCCTAGGGTAGATTCATTCTCTCCAAGTTTCACTTTGTTTAGTGCCAAAGGAATGGACTAGATAGGTGAATGGTCCAGGTCCAACAATCAAGGACATGCATTCCCTAGGGAAGATTCATTCTCTCTAGGTTGCACTTTGTCTAGTGCCAGAGGAATGGCCCGGATAGGTGAATGGTCCAAGCTTAGAAATCGGGACAATTATTCTTCCTTGCTTGAGAAGAATAGTTCAGATAGCTCATCATTGATGTTTTACCCTCTGAGGGCAGATGCTCTTCCAGATCTAACAGATGTGAGTGGAAGAATGGCCCAGATGATTCAGTTTATATCATAACAATGTTTTCTGTGTAGGTTCATGATATGATCGTTATGGAGACTGTATGTCTCCGGATAGTAGATGTATACTACTATGGTGGATGTGTTCCACCGATCGTGACTATATGTCACTGATCAAGTATCTGTGTGCTACTTAGTGTGGCAGTGTACCACGAGATTGTAGTTGTGTACTACTATGGATAGACACAGTTGTGTTCTATTGAATGACATTGTTCTGATTGCCCTGAAAACTATTAGTAGTGTTGGAAATGATTATCATCTAGATGGATGATCAATGGACAGAGATTCCCCAAACAAAAAATGGTTCAAGACATTTATTCTTCTAGGACATATGTCCAGATTAGAAGAATGGCTCTTATGTCACTCTGTGGAGTGAGTGACTTATCCAACATCATGTCTAATTACTCAGATGGAGTATGGTTTTGAGAGATGATGCAGTTGATGACACTGATAGTGATGATGGTGCTCATGATCTAATCATGAGTTAGTCTATACGACTATGTTGATGCTACTGGGTAAATGGTATGTTTGTGCTCAAGACCATTACCTTCAATAACTCCCTAGCTAGGAGGGACTGTTGATATTATGGTAGCTGCGAGAGGTATTTACCTCCACATGTAAACTTGACGAGAATAGAATATTTTGGGAAGCAAGAAGAAACCCTAATTAATTGGTTAATAACCCTAGAAGACAAGTCGAATCAAGAGAATGACTTGTATTAGGTTATTAGCCTCCAAGAAAAGAAGTCAGGAAATATTATATACTAAAGAATTAGTACCCAGAATGAGAAGTCGGCCCAAGAAGTTTGCCATAATTAGTATAAATACAGGAGGCTAGTCTTCATTCTGGCCAGTATTATCAGAACTGTAGAAGCAACACTTGTGCGCACTGTAGTTGGCCAGTCTATGTGCAATTTTTAGGGAGAGTTGTCATTGCAACTGTTGCAGCTAGGAGATTTTGGTTTTGGACTCTCTCTTGGTTATGGTTTGGACTCTCTGATAAGCTATTGTTACTCTTGTTTGGTGTGCTATCCTTGGAGAGAGGTGCACTATCTTGTTTGGCTATCTAGCCTAGGGTTAGCTTCTAGAATGATTCTCTGTCAAGGTTAAGGTGCTCGGGGGTGGCTTCAGCCTATGGTTGGGTGACAATAGTGATATTTTCTATGGTTAAACAAGCACATCCATCATATTCTAACAATATTATCAATATTCTAAATAATGTTACAGAGAAGTTCATTAACCTGGTTAAGATGGTAGAGAGAAAGCAACAATTCTGCAAAGACACTTTGAATTTTTTCACCCGAGAAGATCACAACTATCATTGGTCAAGATCATATTGGTATTATGCAACTTTGCCAAATAGAGACAACAACAAAATATGGACGTAAGGAATAACTCTTGCTAGGTGTGTGCCTGAAGTTTTTGACTGCAAAGAGATAGTCACTTGGTGTGTAGACAAGTTTGTTCAAAATTGGAGGACAATTCCATTACAGAATGGTGCCCCTATCTCTTTGGCATCATCAGTTTTCAAAAATTTGTTGAAATTACTAGAGTCGACTCTCACATATAAAGGAGACCAAGATAGAAATTTTCTCAAGGGAAGAAATAATGGAATAGAGCTTTTACAAGAATATTTGCAAGACCCTGCAACAATGCCACAAGATTTATCCAGAATTTAGGTTAGTTTCTTGAAAGACCCCTATCGAGAAATTGCTTGGATTTTTACTAGAATCACTGGTCAGGATTCTATGACAACCATTCCTCAATTGGCCCAGTATATTTTACATTTCATAGTTCATGAAAATGTTATCTTTGATTGGGAAAAAAACATATCTAATGAAGTTTCTACACAACTAGTAAATTTCAAGAGTGAGAAGAAGTTCTACATGGATTCTTATTTGATATTTTCCATTACATACTATCACATTTTCAAAATCTTGAGCATTGGAAAAAGGGTAAATTGCAAGTTCAACCTAGTAACCATGTGGTACCAAGCCCTATGGAGACAATACGTTATTCATTATTTCTATGAAGTTTATACTGATTTTGTGTCTGCATTCAAGAAACTTCTTTTCAGAGAGAATACTTCCATATTGTCATTGGAAGCATCTTCTTTTCTAGATACAAAGGGGATTTTAGAAAAAATGAATGATTATAATATTATTAGAATTTTCTATTATCATGAAAAATCCCTTTTTCTTCCCTATTATGTACCAGATAAATTATTTGTTATAGAAGTAGCAAGAAAATACAAGTCCTGGTTCCATATTTTCTATGAAAAAAGGAAGAAACAATTAATCTCTTTGCCCTGGAAAGTTGGTGAAGTTTCATTGAGGGGAATTGCTAAAATTGATGAATTTGCTTCCTATCTCAACTAATACAATTTAAGACTTGCATAAGAGATTATGGGCTTTGATCCTATTCACCTCTTTTCCAATCATATGGTATCAGTTGGAATTAGTCCTACGTAAGCTAATACCCTTATATTTGGAGAAGAAGAAGGCGATAACAACGACCCTCCTATTCAAGATATTGAGAAAAAATCTAGTGATATAGAGACTATTGTAAGTACCACAGAGCATTACAAACAAAGGGGAAAACCCTCAAGTGAAAGAAGTGCCCAATCTCTTGTTGTTTCTCATAGAAGTGTTTTTCCCAAAGTAAATTCTTAGTTTGTAGTGTCTCAACAAAGGAAATCCTCGACGAATAATTTAGATGATGGTGGTGATAAAAACCCTCCCCAAGGAAATTTGGAAAACCCTTACAAGTTGAAAGTAAAAAGAAAAAGAAACAGTCCTAAAAAAGAGGAGGAAGAAAAACACATACATGAAAAGGACATTTCTCTTGAAGACATGGTTTTATATGTTGATATCAAGAATATCCAGTTTCGTGATGAAGAAGAGCGAGTACAAGAGAACACGCAACTTGTTGCTGAACTTGCCATCCATAATGAAGTTTTCTGAGATGAAGAAAATTTCTCTATACATAATGCATTGTTTGATAAATCTTCCAAGAAATTAATTTTTGAAAGAACTTCAAAGAATAACAAGGGAAAATCTCACTCCAAAATTGATCTCAGAGATACATGCCTGTCTAAATTATCTTCAATCCACAAAGTTACATGAGATGCATTATATGTGTCCATAATTGATATGGAAGAATAAAATTCCAGGCTTAAAGAAATCTAGTGAAAGAATTGTAAGTGACTTTGATGCCTCCACCTATATTAGCCCCCCGTGTTGCCATGGTCCAACCTGGTAGAAGCTTTCAGAGAACCCCAGAGTCAATCTTAATATTGAGAGGAGCCTCAAGTTTACTTACTTCTACTCGACATTTTGTTGAAGAAAACATAACGAAATGAATGTCACTCATTTTAAATACATGGTATTTAGCAAAAAGTTTTTCTTCTCTCAGTGTCAGAATACAAAATACCAAGGAATATTTGAACGCAGAAACAATAAATGATGAAGGATTTCTCAAAGATGGAGTTTCTATGTTTACTGCAAAGTTTTTGGCAATAACAAAACAAGAAGATTTGCCTTCTCAAAGTCATATAAAGCAATTAAAAGCATGTTGGATTCAAAGAATTAATATATTAAGGGGACTTTTAAGTGAACTTAATGATTCAACATGAAAAGAGATCGAGTCATATTCAAAATTAATTGGGTTATATATTGTGGGCACTACTATCAAGGTATCAAATCCAAAGTTGATAACAAATTCAATGCTCTTGACTATACAACAATTTGAGGAACATGTTGAGACTTTGAAAATATTATCATCAGAGAAATTTGACAGTATGGTAGAATAAACTAATGATGATATTTATAGTTGGTTAGCGGAATATACAAATAAGAATGAAGATATTGATACCACCTTGAAAAAATTATCAATCGACCTTAGAGAAATTGAAAATGAATTATTTAATATCAAAGTCAAGCAAGAGGTGACCGTTTCTCCCCTAACATAATATATATATATATATATTTTGTTTGTTAGAAATGTTCTTGTAACCTGCATGGCCAACATTTTTTAACCATTGGCTAAGAAATCACAACCCAGGGGCATCTAAGCCATCAAAATCACTCGAGGATCGCACCCGGTCTGGGCCACACCAACCCTTAACATGGTTGGATTTTTTGGGTGTCTCCTCCAGACTAAATTCACCATAAGGGTATTGAACTCAGGTTGCCTAGCAAACAAAACCCACACCTTAAACGATTGAGCTAGCAAGAATTGACAACCCCTAAGGGAATATATTGAAGAATGGTTAAAAAGGGATTTAATCAAGATCACTGAGACTCCAACATAAGCAGTTAATACTGGTCATATAACCACAACAAACAAAGATACAAAAGGCACATCAACAAGCAAATGAAGCCATGAGAGATTCATCACAGTAAGTCTAGAGATCACATTTATTCTCAAAATTTTCCTTTCAGATAAGAAATCATCCAGTTATGTTTATTGTTTACTTGAAGAACATAACCGATTTTTTTATCCTTTCTCTCTCTTTTTCTCTCCAAGTTCAACCTTGCTTTTGCCTTGATCCAACAACTCCATTCTCTTCTCTTCTTTTTATTTTATGGTCCGCGAGAGCCCCATTCCCAGTCGTTTTGGACAAACACATTTATTTTCATTTGACTGTAAAGACTTTATTATTTTTGAGAAAATCCAAGAGAACCAATTCGAGGTCAATTTTGATTGTATCTTTGAACTGTGAATATTTGAGAATAATATATTTGAAATTGACTCATCAAAATCTTATTTTGATTCTAATGAAAAACTCTTTTAAGATTCTATGATTTTTCGGGATCATCTCTTTTCTTCCTACAAATGTGATCAAATATGTTTTATGGATGTGATGAATGTGAGATCTATTTTTATTTCTTATCATATATGATATGTATATATTATTTCTGCCAATTTTATGAGTGGCGATTTTTGGTCCTTCTCTCATGAATTGTTTTTGTGCATATTTATAAATTTTATTTTAATTGATCAATACAGATTATGGGGCTTGTTTCATAGCATTCTCGTACTTTTAAATATTGTCCCGAAAATATTTTCAAGAGAGATATTTTAGAAAAAATTAAAGAGGAGTACCGCCTCTAAAAAAACGCATGTGGATTCATATCCTAGTGAGGTTGTTGTTTCGGTCCTAACAAACTTAAACATCAACATGATGTTGACTACAAAAGATAAATCCAGGCAAGTATTTGTCAGATAGATTAAACTTTTGATTAAATTTCAATACCTGGTACTGCTAACAAGTCTCCCCCTTCAAACTTAGTAAGTTTTAAGTTTTTCTCCATGGGGGTGATGGTTGGTTTACAATTCTCCATTCCAAACTTCTTCAATAATTCAGAAACATACTTAGTTTGATAAATAAATATGTTTTTTTCTCTTTGTATAACTTCAAATCCAAGATAGCAGTGAAGTAATCCCAAATTTGTCATTTCAAAACTTGTTAGAAGTTCTTTTTTTACCTGAGAAATATGATCATTGTTATTACCTATTATGGGTAAATCATCAACATACATTTCCAAAATGGTCAAGTTGTTGCCTTGAATTTGAACATAAAAAGTGTCATCTAACTCACTTTGGAGAAAACCAACTTTCTATAGATAGGCATCCATTTTAGCATACCAAGCTCTAGGCGCTTGTTTGAACACATACAATTGTTGAGCTTATGTTTATATTGAGGGGGGGGGTGAATCATTATAAGATACTTTTTAATTTATTTAACCATTCATCAATAATTCATTAGCTAAGAAACAATAATCACATATAAACTCAAATCACCATGCACAAAGTTTAACGTGGAAACCCTTGCAAGAGAAAACCATAAAAACTTATCTTTATAAATTTATGTAGGCACCAACCCACTATTACAAATATTGTAGGAACCAACATATTGTTACAAATATTGTAGGCACCAACCTACTAGAGACACCAATCTCCTTAGCTGAGCACCGACTCAATAAAATGTGGGCACCAACCTACTGGAGACACCAATCTCCTCAACTGAGCACCAACTCAACAAGATATGTGTAGACACAAATACAATATGTTCATACACAGAGTACTTATGACTTCACCTACATGATTCATTCCATAGACAATCCTTCAAACCATAGCAAGCCTCATAACATCATTCCCAGAATGTAATCATTGATATAAACATCCATTGACGACAACATCCACTGATGACAACATCCACTAATGACAACATCCACTGACGAAAACATCCACCAACAACATCACAACCTCAAAATGGTGCACATGGTAGCATAACATATCTTTAGTCCTTCATAACGCACCTTGAAAACAAGAAAGACCCCAAGAAAATACCTTATACTTTCTTTCACACTAGAAAGACACCCCAATACCTTTAACACACCTCAAATCAATTCTGCACACCTCAGACTTGATATCTTTCTTGGGTTCTCTACAAATGTGCACATCTATCATGTATTTATAGTAATTTTGTCCCCACTTTCAGGGCTGACCTGTAAAGACCGACTGATTCAACTTAAATTTTCTAGCTGGGTTGTCAGATGGAAAAATTTATATCTCCTCATTCCTAGGGACTTAGAGGGAATTTCAGATACCATTGGAAAGGTCTCAGAATAATTATTCCAACCATATAACTTGTGCTCCCATTTGAGCTAGGTATGTAGGATAAAAATTCCTTTAAATACAAGGTATCAAAACTGACAAAAAATAATACTTTCAACAATATCCATCTTCCAATATTTATCTTGGACATATGTAGGATTGAAATATTATCTTGGATATATGTAGGATCCCCTTATCTTTGACATCAATGACAACAATATTTCCAACAATCTCCCCCTTTGTCATTGATGGAAACCCTTAGTCAATTCCGATACTCCTCTTCTCTGAAACTTTCCTTATGTCTGCAATTTTTCCTCTGTCTGCAACTTCTCCCCATTTGAAATCAATGGAGAAGGGATTCTCCCCCTGAGCTTGTGCTTCCCTTTGCTGACTATATTAGAGGGATATCACTCTCAGCTTATGTTTCATACATCACTTTTCTTCTTTGACTTCATCAAGTATGTATACATCGCTTGAGGTTCTATTTGTATTTTCCACCAATCTTCCTAACATTGCTTTCCTTATCTCACACCCTTTAGATTGAAATGTGAGGTTGTAGCCTTGATCACACATTTGACTGATGCTTAGAAGATTGTTCTTTAACCCTTAAAATTACATGGCATTTTGTGTCTTGGTCTTTCCATTATCAAGACTCACATTACCTTTTCCAAATATCCTTGCAGAGCCATTATATCCAAAAGTAACCTTGCCTCCTTTTTCTTCCTTCAAGGTGAGAAACTTGGTATGGTCCCTTGTCATGTGTTTTGAACATCCAATGTCAATGTACCATTAGTTCCCTTAATTTTGAGCATAAAGTGCAAGTTTGCATTCTTCCTTCTTTTGTTCTTCTTGCTTCCTTTTCCACACCTTTGTGTATTCTTCTTAATGTTTGGCAGTAACATATTCTTCCTTCTTTATCATGTTGCTTCTACAGTCACATGCTATGTGCCCATAGTTATTGCACTTATAACATTTGACATTTTAATCAAGCAGGGGAACAAATGAATTGTAGTTTCTATCAACAAATCGATGAGAATTTCTATTTTTGTTGCTCACACAATAATTCTTTGCGATTTTATAGGAACCTCTATTTATATCTCTCACATGATCACTTCCTACATAAGATTTACAATCTATTTCTTTGTGACCAAGTTTATTGCAAGAAAAACAATAGCCAAGAAAGATATTTTGGTATCGATTTGTAAAAGGTCTTATTGGTGGAACAACTATTCTGAGCTCATTCTTGTGGGAAGAATCAGATTTTTGTCGGTCATCATTTCCTTTCCTCCTGTTGCTTTCATTGTTGGTGGAGCCTTTGAGAATATTGACATATATTTTATGTTTTTATTCATTTTTATTTTCTGATGACTTTGTGACCTTAGTGCTTTCATATCCCTTGACAATCTTTTGCTTTTTGTCGTAGCCAAGACTTGTATTGATGAATGGTGACCTTTGGAAACTGAGAATATTATCTAATATTTCATTACTCTTTGTAAACTTCAAGCTCTTGTTCAATTGATCAGTTGTTTTCTCCAGTTCCTTTCTTAAGGAAACTATTTCAACTTCTAGCTTTTTGCAATTTTCTTCCTTTTCTTTCAGTTGGCTTTTGACCACTTCTTCTATTGTTTTTGCCCCTTCTAGTTGAGTTTTTAGGATGATAACTATATTATATGTTTCTTCAAGATCATGATCCTCCTCTTCATATTTTTGCAATTTCTCTTTCTACTTTCTATTCTTTTCCCTAAGTCTATCTATTTCTTCTAAGGCACTAATGAGTTTTGCTTCAAGGTTCACTTCCACATCAATGTCTTCTTCTTCTTCTTCTTCTTATTTTTCTTTCTTATTGTCTTCACTTTCTTTATCGGTAGAATTTGTATCCATTGCCATGAAGAGGAATTCTTCTTTGTCAATATCAAAAACATATCCATCATTTTCTTCAGACGAGCTACTATCCTTTCTAGAGTAAAAACTCTTATTTTTAGTATTTTTTCCTCTTTTGTGTCCATAAGATTTGCCTCTATTGTTATGTTCTTCTTTGACATTATTGTCCTCATCATCACTATCTTCCCTTTTCGCATATGGACATTTAACAACAAAATACCCTACTCTAACACAATTAAAACATATGAAGGGTAGCTTACCTTTGTGTTTGCCAGATCCTCTTTTTAGCTTTATCACAAATTGTGATTCTTCTATATTTGATTCATGGATGGAACAATCACAAAATTTTTGTATTTTTGTCTTCTTTTATGCTTTGAAAGTTGCTTCATTCTGGGTTGTTTTTTCTTTTGCTGTCCTCATCTCATATGCAGTGAGAATCCCATGCAACTCATCCATTGTTAGTTTCTCCAGTTCCTTCATTTTTTCAATGGAACAAACCTTGGAATCAAATATTAAGTGGAGAGACCTGAGCACTTTTTGCACAATCATTGATTCTTCAACCGCCTCACCAAGTCCTCTGATGATGTTGACAATTTCATCCACTCAAAGAAAATATGCTGCAATATTTTCTTTGTCTTCCATTTTCAAACTCTCAAACTGTCTTCTATGAGTTTGGAGCTTTTCCTTCTTCACCTTGTCATCACCTTCATAGATGTTTTGAAGTTTTTCCCAAATATCTTTTATTGATTTACAATGCAGCACCTTGATTTTTTTTTATTCTGATAGACCACTCAATATAACATTCATATCTTTTGCATTATGTTTTGTAACACCCCCCATCGTAACCGAGGGACATTACAGTGAAGAAAACTTACAAAAATGAAATTTCTGCTATATAGATAAATTCATGTAGCTTCCAACTACGATTTACATACATGTTTAACTATTGTTTATTACAGTTAATTACATGCATCCACAACACTCTAAATTATACATGAAATGCAACTAAGCAACTCAACACACCAACATATAAATCATTCTCAAATACATAGAGTTTATGCACAACAATTTGACTCATAAATACAAGACAAAAACCATATCAAATATTTATCTTTTAAAACTATTGTGCAACCAGCTGCTTGGGACAGACATTTCACCCAATCTTACCATAGACCGACTATTCCAAATCTCAACAACCAGTCACCCCTGAGTTGGGGATAGTAATCCACAAAAGAGGGTGGTCTCTCACTATCCACTCACAGCTTAGAAAACTCACAACCCACTGATATTCTCCTATAGCTATCTCGATTTTTCACCAGCTCTGTTACTCTTTACCTACCCAACACAAAGAATGTACCCCTTCATTGATCTTACTTCCTCGAGTGTCCCATTAATTTATCATGGTGTCTCTAGCTTAGGTAGCCATGAATCTCTCAGTTGGGAACTCAAGGGAACTCACTGCTAGGAAAAACTACAAACAAACACTTGTTGATTTAGTGCAACTCACATAGGAGTTCACTCTTCGGGCTTGACAACTTGGATCTTCAATATTCAACTCCAAAACGCTCCAAATATGCTCCAACATGCTCTATAATTCACCCTCCATGGCTACACTAGTTCCAAGCTCTCTTTCTTTCTCTCTACTTGCTCTTCATGCACAAAAATTGAATGTGTAAAAATGTTGTCCCAACCCATACAAATTTCTTCCCTTTGGCTTGCTTGCTTGACTCACACACTTTCCCAAGATGATTGTACTCATCCCTCATGTGCCCAATAAGTTTGGAATGTGACCACTCACACCCACCCTCTTACATGTATTCAATGATTGGCTTTAGGAACACTTAATTATAAATTATAAGGTTCATATACCAATAGAAATTTAGGAAAATGGGTTGAATTAATATAGATGGGTAATTCCCCCTTGGACCCCTCTTAACCATTATCCTATACTCTCCCCCCTCTTGTGGATTAATTCAACCCCCATCTTTTTCCATGTCCCCTTAGCAACTGGCATCATATTTTTATTATTAAGACATAGAAATACAATTCACATATTACATTGTCTGGCCATAGCCACATATGATATCTGCATTAAGAATTAATTAAACAGGGGATTATAGTGGGGATGTTACATTCCCCTCCCCTACAATAGTGTGTCGTCCTTGGTGCACACTATGCCGATATACATATATGAAAATTTACATGACAATACTTAGGAAATAAAATTTTGGAGTTTCACAACTTCAACAACAATTCCAACCATAATCTCTTGTTCCTCTCAACTCGTTGACCCAAGGAATGCAACATTATTTTATCAGTGCTAATCCAAGGAATGTACCATTCATTTATCAGAATTAACCCAAGGAACATGCCATTATTTTATCAGGGTCCCTAACGTAGTTAGCTAGGACTCTGAGATGTGGTTTCAGAACTCTAGTTGCTCAAAATGGAGTCTTGCATTCTGTTTTCTTCAAAATTTTCAAAACATTGCAGGTATTCTTCTCACATGTTTTCTTCGTGCTCCAGTGTAGCATCTTCAAGAGTGTAGTAGGTCCATTCAACCTTTACCATCCATATGGTCTTGTTTTTGAGCACTTTGACTTTTCGGTCCAGGATACGTACTGGTTCCACCTGAAAATCTCCTTCGTTCTTCACCTGGATTACATTCCAATCAATTATGTGGTTAGGGTCAAACACATATTTCTTTAATATTGACACATGAAATAAATTATGTGCTCTCATTGATGGAGGAAATGCTAACATGTATGCAACTAGCCCTATCTTTTCTAAGATTTCAAAAGGTCCACAATATCTCGCTACCAACTTTGTGCAACTTCCTAATATTAACAAACTTCTTTTCGCCTTCACTTTTAAGAACACATGTTTGCCCACTTTGAAATATCTAAACACTCTATTCTTTTCTTCATAAATTTTCTGCCTATCCTAAGCAAGATTTAAATTCTGCTTTATCTTTGCCATCCGATCTTCCATTTCCTTCAACAAATATTGCCCAACAATTGCTATGTCTGCTGGATTATCCCAACTTATCAGTGTGTTACACTGTTTTCCATACAATGCTTCAAATGGATTCATTTTTAATGAGACCCGATACCCATTTTTGTAGTAAAATTCAACCAAATGAATATAATCTTCCCACTTTGATGGTTGGTCCATCACACACATTTTGAGCGTGTCCTCAATTATCCTATTAATCCTCTTTGTTTGTTTGCATGATTCTAGAGGATACGTTGTACTAAGATTTAAATTTGTTCCGAAGCCCTTGAACAAACCTTTCCAAAAATTAGAAGCAAACTTTGAGTCTCTATCTGAAACTATTGCCTTAGGCACACCGTTACCATTACCATTCAACATTGCATTTTTCAGCTCATTGGAATTCGACACATATACTTTGCCTTCAACTATTACCATGCATTCAACTATTACCTTGTTGTAATTTTTCTTTTATGTTCACATATTGCTTATCTAAATTTGTTGTTGCAAAAATCTTATCTTTCAAATCATTCTTGCACATGCTAATGGATGCAATATGTACTTCATGAGCTCTCCTACTGAATGCATCAACCACTTGGTTTTCCTTGATGTGCTTAATTTCAAGGTCGTATTCACTAAGGAATTCAAGCCATCAAGTTTGTTAGGCATTTAATGTTGGTTGTCCAAAAAAATGCTTCAGACCACAATGGTCTGTTCTTAACTCAAATTTCTTACCCATGAGGTAATGCCTCCACATTTGTAATGCATGTACAATTTCTGCTAATTCCAAGTCATGTGTAGCATAATTCCTCTCATGCTCCTTTAATTTTCTAGACTCATAGCATACCACATGATCTTTTTGACTAAGGACTCCACCGAGCCCTTCCTTGCATGCATCAGTGCACGCAAAAAATCTTCATCTGGATATGCAATATTTAATATTGGCACACTTGTCAATATTTCCTTCAACTACTGAAAAATATTTTCACACTTCGAAGTCCATTCAAACTTCACTCCCTTCTTTTGCAAAGAATTGATTGGACTTGCAATCTTTGAAAATCCTTTTATGAATCTTTGAAAATAACCGACAAGACCCATAAATGATATGATCTCTGTCACATTTCTTGGCGCTGGCCATCCTCTAATGGCCTCTATCTTCTCAGGATCGACTGCTATCCCCTTTGCTAAAATTATATGCCCCAAGCAATGAATCTTATTTTGATAAAAGATACACTTACTTAGCTTAGCATGCAATTTGTGTTCTCTTAAAACTTGCAACACCATTATTAAATGTAGCTCATGTTCCTCTTCTGACTTAGAGTAGACAAGTGTATCATCTAGGAACACAATCACAAACTTGTCCATGTACTCCCTAAACACTCCATTCATCAGACACATAAAAACAACTGGGGCATTTGATATTCCAAATGGAACAACCATTGATTCATAATGCTCGTAACTTGTCCTGAATGTTGTGTTGTTGATGTCTTCTTCTTTTATCCTCACTTGATGATATCTTGATCTCAAGTCAATCTTCGAAAAAATTCTTGCACCTTTCAATTGATCAAACAAATAATTAGTTCTTGGCAAAGGGTATTTGTTCTTTATGGTGACCTTACATAGTTGTTTGAAATCAATACAAAACCTTAAGGTTCCATATTTCTTCTTTACAAATAGAACTGGGGCTCCCCAAGGTGAAACACTTGGGCATATATGCCCCTTCTTTAAAATCTCTTCAAGTTGCATTTGCAACTCTTTCAATTCCGATGTGACCATTCTGTATGGAATTTTGGACATCGGGGTAGCTCCTGGTACCAAATCAATAGAGAAATCAACATCTCTCTTTGGTGGAAATATGGGGATTTCCCTAAAAACATCTTCAAAATCCCTCAACGCTAGATGATATTTAATGCTTTCCACTTTATCTTTGGTTATCTCTTCCATATGGGCTGCAAAAAATTGACATCCTTTCCTAAACTCTTCTTCAACTACATAGTTGAACTCTTTCTAACAACTACAACTCTTGGAATGCCTTGAATCTTTCCTTGCTTCCCTTCTTCATCAATACAACAATCTAGGACAACATAGTGTTTTTCCAACCAATCAATGCCAATTAGACAATCATATGAACCCAATGGTATGATGTTTACATCTATCTTTTTTTTGAGTCCATTCATGTCTATTATAAAATCTTTAACCAATTCATTGATCTTTCTCTTAGCTCCCATGGCTAGTTGAACTAACCAAGATTTCTTATGCTTACTTCTTTGCAAGTGAAATATCTCAACAATATTAGAGTTTATGTAACTATGGATAGCTCCATAATCAATTAAAATTTATATGGGTTGGTTGTCAATCCTATCTTCCACTTCAATCATGGGATATTGATACTTTGCTTGCTTCTTGTCCAAGGATGCATAAATCCTTTACACGTTTCCTCCCATGTCTTCCACTGTTTCAGCCTCCTGAATGTTGTGTAAAGTCCTTATTTTGTCTCCTTTGTGAGGGAAATCCCTATATAAATGATTTCCCTCACATCCCCAACATTGTACAGGATGTTGCCTTGGCCTTTTCCCAAATGAATCTACAATATTGTGCTCATTTTGGGCTGATCGACCTTGTTGATTTGCTTCGAAGTTCTTGAAAATGGTGGCTTAAAACCTTTCTTCCTTTGATCCTTTTTACCCTTCATCTTTTCATTCCAAGTTTTTTGGAAAATTGGCCTTCCTATGCTTTGCTCATAAAGATGCCTTGATCTCCTTATGGTTTCTTCCAAGGTATTGGGGTTATCATATTGAATCTTGTCACTATAGAAGGAGGGTAACCCACTTAAGAACCTTTTTATTTTGACCTTGTCATCTTTTATGAAGTCAACATACTTCAATAATTCAAAGAACCTCTTCTCATATTTCTCCATTATCATAGCTCCCAGCTTGAGTTCAAAGAACTCTTTCATATTTCTTTCATAGTAATGCTCAAATAAATATTTCTTCTAGAAATATCCTTTGAACTGCCTCCATGAATTCCTCTTCTCATCAAGGTTCTTGGGTTTCTTAAGTTGATCCCACCACATGGATTTATTTCCTTTCAAGTGGTAGGTGGAAATTATAGCATCTACCTAGGAGGGGTAATCATGCAACTATAAATATTTCTTCATTTCCAACAACCAAACCTCTATCTCTTCTCCTTTCTAGTGCTCACCATTGAAAGTTTGTGGCTTTATCTTCCTGAGCTCACCTTACAATATGTCTACCCCAGGCCTTCTTCTTTACCCCCTAACAGGAAACACACTTGGGTTGCTCCCTGGACCTGAACTTGCATGATTTCTTCTGGTGGAATTCCTTTGAGAATGATGGCTCTTTCTCATGCTTCTTTACTTCATATCATTTCCATGATCATCCCTTTTTCTATGGGATATAGATGATGATACTCATCTAGTACTAGCTGTTTGCTTAGTGCTAGAGTCTTTGTTGACTTATTTATTCAACATATTCAAGCTATGAAGTATCTCCTCCTGAGCCTTCATAATCCTTTCATTATCAGCTTATAGCTCCGCACTTCACTATGCAAGCTTCTCTTAGTGACAAGCTCTTGCCCATCTCTTCTTCCATTTGACTCTGTCTCAACATTCCCCATAATGACATGAATAAATCTGATAAATTCCTCATGGATGTAATATCCATGAGCATATTCCATAACTCTAGTCCTCATATAAGAATCAAAGTTTCTTTCGTGTACCTCTAATTCTACAAGAAATGTGCATGTAATAGTTACTATTAGAACATGCATAGTATAAAACATTTCATCCATTAGAATACATGTTATTTATTCATTAAATCATGAAGGACACATTGCACCAATTAAAATTTGGATTCCTTATATGCATCCCTCTTTGAAAAACATTTCCAATGACTATACCCATGTCTCAATCTGAGTTATGAGCGTAAAGTTACAACATCCATATGCTACAATTTTCCACTCAGTTACTGCTATATAAAAGTCTTTATTAATTTTTGAAACATTTTATTGACCAAATAAAAATTCTAGGTTGACAGATGTATTCTACTTCTCAATACCTTTCCAATGACTATTCACTTTCTCAAATCCGAGCTTTGAGCTAAAAGTTATGGTACAGATAAGTGTAGGTCGTTTTACCCAATTTATCCTTGTATGCTACAAGTGTCTTATTTCTCTTCCTACACATTTTGCATTCCTAGATCCTAAATTTGGCTCCATGGCCATCTTCTACGGATCATAAGCTTTCCATAAACTGCTCCTGTGGCCCAAACAAACTTCTGATCATGGAGTTATGTCCTCTGGAAGTAATCCAACATTGAAATTTTTTACCCTTATTGTTTTGGCTGTAACTTTCTCATACAAGCTCTGTTTTGTGAACAATTTAGCTCATTGGATAGATCTCTTCAAGCTCTTTTATTTGAGTTGAAATAGGGTACACATTTATTTTGTGGGTTTTGACTAGCTAAAAACATTGTTTAGGCCCTTAAAAATGCCCCGAAATTTAATGACCTTCAAAAACCACAAAATTTCACATAAAATTCACTGTTTTATTATGTTAACAACCCTTAAATATGAGTTGTTGATCTCAAAATGAGATGAAATATGTTTTTTTTATATGACTCTATTAGCCATTGATGACCGACATTATCCTTTGGTGCGCCCAACACCTTTCCCAACTTGCCGACTTGACTTTCGACCATCAACCCATTTCATTGACAACTGCTTTGCACATAATGATAAACCAACTTATCTGACCATCGATTGTTGAAAATTTCCATTGGAAAATGAAACTCCTCACTAATTCGCTCGACGCCCGACCATCGACCCATCAGCTGTCGGTCATCCCCACCGATTGACAAAACACTTCTCTAGTTCAGCTGACTCGACCGTTGGTCATCGACCACTTTTGGTTTGACATGGCATGACACGTGGATACTGATGTGGCATGACACACCATCCTGAGATGTCAACTTGGATGATGTGGCATGACACATGGACGTTGATGTGGAATGACACATCATCACCCTATTTTCTCCATTGACCATCAACTGATTCTCTTGGATGACCCAAACACCTCGACGAATTCAGTCGACGTCCGACCATTGGCCCATCGTCCATCGATGATTTCTATTGCACAGTTGAAAACACTTTGCTGATTTCAGTTGACACCCGACCATCGACCCATGAGTGATTTGTCTGGGTGACTAAAAACACTTCATCGAATCTGGTCGATCCTCGATGATTTATTTTGGTTGAATGAACTCTTCGCCACTTCTATTGACCTAACCATTGGCCATCAATTATTTCTCTTGGAAATTTCCAACACTTGGAAAAATTTGAAAAAAACCTAAGTGAATCTAGGTCGTCGATCTCTCATTCAAGATGATCTTGGCCATCGATTTTGCACCGACCTCCCATTAGCCGAAATGAATACAGATCATCGATCTAATCCACTTCACAAACCTCCAAAATTGAATCCTGGTTGTTGATCTACTCAACCTTTCAAACAGATGAAACCTTATGAATTTTTAAATTCATCATGACGAATCTCAATCGCCGATCTCGAGATCAAAAGTGATCTCGACCATCGATTCATCAAACTTCCTACAACTCTACAAAAACCATTAAAACTTGAAATTCAACCATTCCAAATCAAATTCGGCTCTAGAACTTTACAGATTGGCTCCATTAAACCTATTAACCAACTCTGAGTCATTTGAACTCAAATCTTGCTCACGAATTTGAAGATTTCTCTTCGATTTTTCACCATTTTTCACAAATTCATCACAAACAAAAACTACAACAATTTTTTTTTCAACTTTTCATTGGTTCGATCCCATACAAGCCCAATGTTTGAACTAGACGCTCTGATACCATAATGTAATGTCCCCCAACCCAACCGAGGGACATTACGGTGCAAAAAACTTACAAAAACGAAATTTCTGCTATCTAAATAAATTCCTAGCTTCCAACTATAATTTACATACATATTTAATTGTTTTTTATTACGATTAATTACATGCATCTACAACACTCTAAATTAGACATGAAATGTAGCTAAGAAATTCAACATAGAAACATATAAATCATTCTCAAATACACAGAGTTCATGCACAAAAATTTAACTCATAAATATAAGATAGAAAAGAGATAAAACACTTATCTTTTAAAACTGTTGTGCAACCAGCTGTTTGGGATGAGCATTCCACCCAACCATAGATTGAATGTTCCAAATATCAACAACCAGCCACCCCCGAGCTGAGGCTAGTAATCCACAAAAGAGGGTGGTCTCTCACTGTCCACTCACAACTTAAAAAACTCACAACCCACTAGTATTCTCCTAGAACTATCTTGATTTTCCACCATCTCTCTTCCTCTTGACTTGCCCAACCCAAGGAATGTACCCCTTCAATGATATCAGTCCCTCGGGAATCCCATTCATTTATCATGGTATCTCTAGCTCATGTAACTAGGAATCTCTCAGTTGGGAACTCAAGGGAACTCACTGCTAGGAAAAAGTACCAACAAACACTTGTTTATTTAGTGAAAATCACACATGCGTTCACTCTTCAAGCTTGCAAACTTGGATATTCAATATTTAGCTTCAAAACGCTCTAGCATGCTCTAGAATTTTTCCTCCATGGTTGCACTAGTTCCAATCTCTCTTTCTTTCTCTCTACTTGCTCCTTATGCATAAAAACTGAATGTGTAAGACTGTTGTCCCAACCCATACATATTTCCTCCCTTTTACTTGCTTGCTTGACTCACACACTTCCCCAAGATGATTGTACTCTTCCCCCATGTGCCCAATAAGTTTGGGATGTGACCACTCACACCCACCATCTTACATGTATTCAATGATTATATTTGTGAACACTCAATCAGAAATTAGAAGGTTCATATACCAATAGAAATTTAGGAAAATGGGTTGAATTAATATACATGGGTAATTCCCCCTTGGACCCCTCTTGACCATTATCCTAGACTCTCCCCCCTCTTGTGGATTAATTCATCCCTCATCTCTGTCCATTTCCCCGTATCAGTTGGCATCACATTTTGATTATTAAAACATAGAAACACAATTCACATATTACATTGCTTGGTCGTAGCCACATATTATATATGCATTAGGAATTAATTAAACTGGGGATTATAGTGTCGATGTTACATGTTCACTAGGATTCTTCCTGGCCATATTTGTTGGTGGGTTTGTTGGGGCTGTATAATCATTTACGACTTATTTCCAAATATCAAACCCAAGATCTATTAGATAGGTAAATATCCTTACTCTCCATAATGCATAGTTTGTTCAGTCAAACAATGGACCCTTATTTGTGAAGAAACCTTCTTGATAGCCATGTGTGCTCCTAAGATCTACCTTCCAATGGTGAGAGTTTTTTTGAATGAACCCTCTCTGATACCGATTTTTGATCTTATGCTTATGCTTGGGGTGGGGGGTGAATCAATATAATATACTTTTTACTTTATTTAACCATTCATTAGATGAGAAACAATAATCACATATAAACTCAAATCACAATGCACAAAATTTAACATGGAAACCCTTGTAGGAGAAAACCACAAAAACTTATCTTTATAAATGTTTGTAGGCACCAACCTACTATTACAAATATTGTAGGCACCAATGATTTGAAAATGAAAAGGCTTGTGTCTCTTTAAAAATTGTAAGTGTAATTTATATGTTCTTGGGCAATAGGATCAAGTTACAAACACATAAAACTTAATGAGTTTTTACTTAAACATGAGCAACATAAGCATACAAAACAACCATAAAAAATAAGCACATTAACACAACAAAATGATAAAGGAGTTCACCCCTCTCTTGGGCTACATTTCCCGATCCAACTTCCAATGGATCATTTTCATTAATGCTCGAAGTGTAAAAATCAGTGCTTTACAATGATCAGAATGAAAAATAGATGGCTTCAACGGCTTTAGAGTTTCCAAAAACCCCTAGCCAGGCTCTTCTTGCACCTGGTTTGGCCAAAAACTGAGAAGGAATCACTTCCTGGAATTTTTATCCATTAAGATTGTTGTCCCTAGTCCTCCAAATTGCACCTGTGTGTGAATGAACTTGGCTTCTGGGCGTTTCCCATGACTAAACCTAGCTCCCATGCCCATTTCACAAAGCAGGCTATTTTGGCACACCGTCTGGAGTTTAGCACCTAACCGGGCGGAGGTTCCGGTAGCATGGCCCATGTTATCGGGCATCGGGCTAACCTCCCGCACCGGTCCGACAATACATTAACACCCATTGCATAGTTGTTGGAACCTCTGCATGTAAGGGTCATATAGAAATGGAGATTTGGTTTGTGACCGAGGGCTGGGGCTAGGCCCCGACCCTTTCTCCGCCCGACCTAAACTTACATCAAATTTAAATAAATTTGAAGACATATGGGTAAGGAAAAAATGGTAACCTGGTTGGTATCCTAGCCTACACGGATCCTCTAGCCTTGGTGGAGGTTCTGGGTGCGACCCCCACAGACTCCATATAATTTTAACCAAAAAAAACAATGACAGGGTGCCACATGGCGGCCCTTGGCTGGGCCATGTGGCACCTTCCCATTCACTTTGAGCATGCCATATTCCAACCACCTATTGGTCCACGTCAACCACTACCACATAAAATACCAAATCACCACTTTCCATGTGTCAGTATGGTCCCATGTCATGTCAGCAGTACGGTCTGCACAGTCAGGCTGTACGGACTGTACAATAAACATTTTTTGCCTATTTGGCGAAGCGGACATAACATGATATCTCTCACATATGATGTCTGTTTGAGCCCATTCAAGTTACATTGGGATCATGATGACACGATCTACGTATAAGTCTGTTTTCAGGCAATTCCTATCACTTTTATTTTTGAGCATATTTTGATCCCTGAATCACTCCTCCCCATTGGGAAGCTTTTGGACCTCCAAAAGACTAATTTCAGTCAATATGAAGATGAGGGTATAGTTCCCTCACCTTTACAACCTCAAACCATTTGGATTTGATTTGATTTGTGCCTTTAATACCAACACAAAGGTATTCCACATTCCCTCGTTTTGAAGTTCACATTCCCCTGTCAAGGATTGTATCCTCATGCAATTCTGAAAGATATTCTGGTGATAAGTCATCTATTAAAGGAATCTGAACATGCTCTCCTTGATCATCAGTCAAAGGAGGCTCATACAATGTCAAATTATCAACATTAACACTCAAGAATTTAGAACTTTACCATGTTTCTTCATGTCCTCTTGAGTTTTGGCTTCCCACCAAATGGGTGTTGCACTTTCCAATCTAAGAGAAGCAAGATGAATCTTAGTTTCATCATATTTGATTCTTTGTATCCTACAATACAATTCAATCTGATGAATCCAGTTATCTAATTTTTTATCATTTACCTCTCCATTGTACATAGGCAATTCCAACTTAATATCAAGCTTAAACAAAGGAGTTTGTGGAAGAATTTTACCATGTTCCTTTGGAGAATTTGGAGGTGGTTGTGATATGGTAGAAGAAGGGGAAGATGGAGGCAAAGGAGGTGGAGTATCACCATTCCCTCCATTTCCTTTGGGATTTTTATCACCACTATTTTCATTACCTCTTGGAGGATTTGAGCGTTCACCTTGCAACCTTGCATTTCTTTCTTCAAATAAAAATTTCACCATTTCTGTCATGTCATAGAAAGATTTTATGAAAGTTTCATCTTCTGAAGTAAGAATTTCATTAATCTCCTCATGAGCCTCCTTCTTTAAAGTTAAGAACTTGGCTCTACAAGTTGAACTTCTCCTCTTGTGAGCTTCAACCTTGTAAGCATCAGAAAACAAACACTTGCAAACAATCAAACCTTCAAAAACCTATGCTCTGATACCAACTTGATCTGAAAATGTAAAGGCTTGTATCTCTTTTAAAATTGCAAGTGTAATTTATATGTTCTTGGGAAATAGGATCAAGTTGCAAACACATAAAACTTAATGAGTTTTTACTTAAACATGAGCAACATAAACATACATAACAACCATCAAAACTAATCACATTAACACAACAAAATGATAAAGGAGTTCACTCCTCTCTTGGGCTACATCTCTTGGTCCAACTTCCAATGGATAATTTTCATTAATGCTCAAATTGTCAAAATCAGTGCTTTACAATGCCGAGAATGAAACATAGATGGCTTCAATGGCTCTAAAATGTCCAAAAACCCCTAGATGGGCTCTTCCTACACCTGGTTTGGCCAAGAACTGAGAAGGAATCACTTTCTAGAAGTTTTTTCCTTCAAGCTTGATGTCTCTGGTCCTCCAAATCACACCTGTGTGTGAATGAACCTGGCTTTTGGGTGTTTCCTGTGACTAAACCTAGCTCCCACGCCCGTTCCGCAAAGCGAGCTATTCTGGCACATCGTTTGGAGTTTAGCACCTAACCGGGCAAAGGTTCCGATCGCATGGCCCACGTGGCTAGGCGCCAAGCTAACCTCCGACACTGGTTGGGAAATCCATTAACACCCATCACATATTCATTAGAGCCTCCGCATGTAAGGGTCATATGGAAATGGATCTTTGGTTCGTGACCAAGGGTTGGGGCTGTTTGACAACACAGGTATTTCAACAGAGGATGAACACCTTCAATAACCACTCACATAACCAGATCAAAGATCAACACACCGATGTTTTCACGTGGTGAAAACCCTATGGGGAAACATCCATGGCCCCAACCAATGCGACCACTTGGAGAATTTTATTAATGCAAAAGAAAAATATTACAGAGAAATTTTACAAGAGAGTTTCTCACAATTGATCAACGGAAAATGACCCTCCATGCTCTTTAAATAGAGATCATGGACCAATCGGGTGTTAAGCCACAGATCAATGGTCGTTAATATCGAGGAGAGTATGAACCGTCGGATCACTCTATGTCAGGAACATATCGTGACCATCAGATTTCCTAACTACAAATGCATACTAAAGAAACACACTAAGAAACACACTTTTACCTAACGACACATTAGACCAAGTAGATCTTAACTAACTCATAAGTGTCTAAATATCCTAACATACCCCCGTAAGAATAACTTGGGATAGGATTGAAGGATTTACAATGGTGACACAATAGGAGAAGGAAGGAGGCATTAGAGCTTATCCCCCCTTAATGACAACTTCCTGAACTCCTAACATAGATTGAAGTTTGGAAAACTTCACTTCTGTAAGAGACTTTGTGAAAATGTATGCAACTTGATCTTCTGTAGGACAAAAGAGCACTTCAATAACTTGATCATGAATGAGATTTCTGATGAAGTGCATGTGTAGTTCTATGTGTTTGCTACGATGATGTTGAAATGGGTCTTTGGTGAGGTTGATTACACTCTGATTGTCCCACCAAAGGCTGGTTGGACGCTGCTGCTAGAATCCAAACTTTTAAAGGATCTGTCGAAGCCACAAGGCTTCTTGACTTTCATTTACCACTGCTCGGTACTCTACTTCTGCTGAATAAAGTGCAATAGTCTATTGTTTATTACAAGCCCAAGTGACAGGTCCTAAACCAAGGCTAAAAACATAACTTGCAGTAGATTTCCGATCATCAGGGTCTTTGGCCCAATCTGAATCACTGAAACCAACCAATAAAGGTGTCCCCCCTAAACTGTAATGTATCCCTAACTGAAATGTACCACAAACATAGCGAAGTATCCTTTTAGTCGCTTTCCAATGGCTTTCATGGGGTGTTTTCATATACCGGGCAACAAGACCAACAACAAAGGAAAGATCAGGACGGGTATGAGTCAAGTATAAGAGGCTACAAACTAACTAATGGTACAAGGTGGCATCAACTTCAGGAGAAGTACACGTGGTAGTAAGCTTGACTCCAGACTGGAAGGGAGAAGAGGTTGGTTTACAATCGTCCATGTGAAAGCGACGAATAAGTTCACAAGCATACTTAGACTAGGAAAGAAAAATTCCTTCATTGGTTTGCAAAACTTGGAGGCCAAGGAAGTAGTGCAAAAAACCTAAGTCTGTCAATTCAAATTTATTCTGAAGGCTAGTTTTCACATGGTTTAAAAGTTTTGAGTCACTACTAGTAAGGATAAGGTCATCAACATAAAGGACAAGGATTATGATATGTCTTCCTACTTTCTTGGTATAGACATTAGGATTAGAATGGCATCTAGAGAATCCAGTGGCAATAAGAAAGTTGTCCATTTGGCATACCAAGCTTGGGAAGCTTGCTTGAGACCATAAAGAGATTTCTTAAGGCGACAAACAAGGCTAGAGTCATTCTGGACATAGCCAGGAGGTTGTTCCATGTAGATTTCTTCTTGAAAATCTTCATGCAAGAAGGAAGATTTAACATCCATCTGATGCACCTCCCATTTATGTGAGGCAACAAGGGAAAGAACAAGGCGGATAGAATTCATTTTGGCTACAGGGGAAAATGTTTCATTATAGTCAATTCCTTCAACTTGGGAAAATCATTTGGAAACTAATCGAGCCTTGTGTCTTTCAACACTTCCATCTTATGCATATTTAGTTCTATAGACCCATTTACATATGACAAGTTTTCTTCCTTTTGGAAGAGGTACAAGATCCAAAGTATCATTTTCCATTAAAGAACGATACTCTTCATTCATTGTTGTATCCCAATCTGGATGACCTGAAGCTTCTGCAAATGTCTCTGGATCATGAGTTTCTAAAACTTGAGCCAAAAGAGAAGAGGCTCGTTGGAACTATGAATGTGTTTGACGTTGATATGAAGGATCACCAACTGCTTCTCGTGTTGACTGGACCCATCTAGGAAGCGGTGGAGCTGGTGCTAGTTCAGGTTCAAAGGACTCATCTGGAGGAAGGTGAGTAGGTGGAGGTGGATTTTAATCCTCACTGTCATCATCTGAAGAAGAAACCAGAACAAAAGAAGGCACAAAATCCAAAGATGGCTTGTAGGCCGAAGAAGGCACAACCGTCGAATTAGGCTCGCAGGCCAAAGAAGGCACAAACACTGAATTAGGCTCGTAGGAAAAGAGATTTTCATCAAATTTAACATCTCTTCTAATAATAATTTCATTACAATGTGTTTGAAGAAGTCTATAACCTTTGACATGTTCAGAATAACCAATAAATATACACTTCTCACTTTTAGGCTGCAATGCTTTCCTTTTCTCATCAGGAATGTGAGCCCATGCTATACTGCCAAATAAACAGAAGTGACTTACATATGGTTTAATTTTAGTCCAAGCTTCTTTCGATGTTATATTTTTAAGAGCCTTTGTGGGAGTGTGATTTACTATTTAATTTGCACAGTTGATGGCTTCTGCCCAATACTTTAGACTTAATCCCTTAGATTGGATCATACAATTAGCCAATGATTTTAATGTGTGGTTCTTTCTCTCAACAACACCATTTTGTTGTGGTGTATATGGAACAATGTGTTGCATTTGGATTCCCTGTGTAGTGCAGTAACTTGTAAAATTATTGTTCACATATTCACCTCCATTATCTGTTCTTAACCTTTAAATTTGTGTCTAGATTTCTTTTCTACAAGGGCCTTGTAGGCCAAAAACTTGTCAAAAACTTTGATTTTAAGTTTTAAGAAGTAAACCCAAGCATGTCTAGAAAATTCATCAATGAAAGTTAAGAAATACTTGCACCCAGAAAAAAAAGGAGAAGAAAGTGGACCACACAAGTCACTGTGAACAAGCTACAAAGGACTCGAGGCATGCCAAGAGGCACGTTTTTCAAAACTGTCCCGATGATGTTTGCCGAGAACACAACCGACACAAACACCATATCTACATGAAACAAGAGGAAGACCAGTCACCATTTGTTGATTACATAGTTGCTGCAATGAGCGATAATTTAGATGACCAAACCGCTCATGCCAAAGTTTTCTCAAGTCATTGCTATGAACAAAAAAAACTGATGAAAAAGATGATGACCCAAAGTTTTCAAACCTGTACAACTTGTTAATATCATCAACGATTCCAGTTGAAAGAACATGCTTAGGATATTTTAGATTATCGATTACAACTTAGTGAGGTGAAAACTCTACGGTTTTACCTTCACCTGAATGAGTGATTTGATACACTGATAGAAGGTTACAAGAAATACTTGGAACACATAATACATCATTGAAATGACCATTTTCTTCTTGAACAGTTCCAGATCCTTCAACACTAAGAGATCTATCATCACCAACAAATATTTTCTTGGTGTTACATTCATTTAGAGTAGAAAATATGTCTCTATCCTTAGCCATATGATAAGATTCTCCAGAATCAATAAGCCACTTATCAGAAGTAGAAATAGAAGGTGTATTGAAGGAGAAACCAGAAGCAGAAAGTGCATGTCCATGAGAAGAAGAAGAAGAAGTAGAATCAATACTGTTTTTGTGCTTCTTCATCGCTGCTTCTAAAGATGCCATCTTCTTGAAACATTTGGACTCATCATGACCACCTTTATAACAAAAGTTGAAATGTCTGCCAGTCTTCTTATTTTTATATTAGGCCCCGACCCTTTCTCCACCTGACCAAACCTTATATCAAATTTAAATAAATTTAAAGACATATATGGGTAAGCAAAAAATGGTATCTTGATTGGTATACTGGTTTGTACGGAGCCTCTGGCCTTGGTGGAGGTCCTGGGTTTGACCCCCGTGGAATCCATATAATTCTAACCCAAAAAAACCAATGATGGGGTGCCACATGGCAACCCTTGGCTGGGCCACGTGGCACCTTCCCATTCGCTACGAGCATGCCATGTGTCAACCACCCATTGGTCCATGTCAACCACTGCCACATCAACTATTAAATCACCACTTTCCACTTGTTAGTATAGTCCCATGCCACGTCAGCAATACGATCTGCACAGTCAAATTGTACGGACCGTACAATCATCATTTTTTGCATGTTTGGTGAAGTAGACAGAACACGATATCTCTCGCATACGACGTTCATTTGATCTCATTCAAGTTATGTTGGGATCATGATGATGAGATCTATGCACAAGTCCGTTTTCAAGCAATTCTGAGCACTTTGATTTTTGAGCATATTTTGATCCCCTGGATCAACCAACTTGTCAGAGACACTAGTCTCCTTAGCTGAGCACCAACTCAGTAAGATGTAGTCACCAACCTACTTGAGACACCAATCTCCTCAATTGAGCACCAACTCAACAAGATATGTGTAGACACCAATCAAATATCTCATACACAAAGTAATTTTGACTTCACATATATGTTTCATTACAAAAAAAATCCTTCAAACCCTAGAAAGCCTCATAACACCATTCCTAGAATGTAATCATTGACATAAACATCCACTGATGATAACATCCATTGACGAAAACATCCACTGATGACAACATCCACCGACAAAAACATCCATTGACGACAACATCTACTAACAAAAACATCCACTGACAACAATATCACAACCTCAAAATAATGCACATGGAAGCATCACAGACCTTCAACCCTTCATAACACACCTTGAAAACAAGAAAGACCCCAAGAAAATCCCTTAGACTTCTTTTTCACATTAGAAAGACACCCCATCACCTTTGGCACAACTAAGACTTGATCTCTTGCTTGGTTTTTCTACAGATGCACACATTTATCCTATATTTATAGTAATTATATCCCCACTTTCAAGGCCGACCTGTAAAGACTGGCTGAGTCGACCTCAATTTTCTATCTAGGTTGTCAGACGAAAAAATTCATATCTCCTCATTCCTAGGGAGTTAGAGGGAATGCCATATACCGTTGGAAAGGTATTATAATAAGTTTTCCAACCATATAACTTGTGCTCCGATTTGAACTAGGTATGTAGGGTAAAAATTCCTTAAAATATAGGGTATCCAAACGGACCAAAAATAATACTTTCAACAATATCCATCTTGCAATCTTTATCTTGGAAATTTGCAGGCTTGTAATATTTATCTTGGACATCTATAGGATCCCCTTGTCTTTGACATCAATAAAAACAATATTTTCAACAACAATGCCTTAACTAGTTTGTACACTTTATTTTCTTGCCGTGGAACTTCAAAACCATGAGGTTGAGTCATATATACGTCCTCCTGTAGATCACCATTTAGAAAGGCACTTTTCACATCCATTTAGTGAACTTTCCATCCATTTTGTGCAGCCAAAGCTAACACAACCTGATGGTATTCCACTTAGCTATTGGAACGAATCTTTCTTCATAATCAATCCCTTCTTTATGAGAAAACCCATTTGTGACCAATCTAGCCTTGTACTTATCAATTTCACCATTTTACTTATATTTTATTTTGTAAACCCACTTACAGTCAATGAGTTTTACATTCTTTGGACACTCAACAATTTTCCAAGTTTGAAATTTTAATTATTGCATCATATTCACATTGCATTTCCTTCCTCCATTCATCATGTTCTACTACCTCTGCAAAAGTGGATGGGTTGTTAGCAACAAGAGCAAAATTATGAGAACCCAAATTCCGTTGACTTATTATAGAACTCCTTGTACCTTTTTTATGTTTTTCATCAAACCTAACTTCCTTAAGTACTTGACTTTTCCACTTTAGAGCCTCATGTGAAACTTGAGGTGGCAATGAGTTACCATCCAAAGAACTAATATCAATGTTAACTTGAGTTGAATCTTCTAAGTTAACTTGTGAAGAATTTGTTGATTCTTCATCTTCCACCTGTTTGTCTGATGTCCAAGTCACTTCAACCCATTGATCATCCTTTGATTTATTTAAGTGTTGCAACCTTCATTGTTCCTTAGTCACTTTTTGCTCTATTTGACTAAGTAGTTTCTTAATTTCTTCTGCACTTAGACTTTCTATTACATAAAAAAAAACATCCCCGATGACAATAAATTTTCCATCTGATAAAATTTGATAGCCTTTTTTCTGTTCATAATACTCAACTAAAATGCATTTCATGCTCCTAGAATCTAACTTTGTTAGTTTTTATTTTCAAATAAGTGCATAACAAACTAAACCAAAAACACTAAGATGTTTAATAATGGGATTGAATCCATACTATGCTTCATAAGGAGTAATTACATCTAAAGATGAAGAGGGAGATCGATTTCTCAAGTAAACCGATGTATGTACTACCTCAACCCAATAACTTGAACTTAACCCTTTGAAGAACAACATTTCCCTAACCATGCCCAATAATGTTTGATTCATTCGTTTAGTTACTCCATTTTGTTGTGGAGTATAGGAGTTAGTAAATTGCCTCATAATTCCTTTTTCTTGACAATATGCATGGAATTCATTTGAAATGAATTCTCCTTCATTATCCGTATGCAAAGTAGCAATTTTCACCCTAGTTGCAGTTTCAACCAAACTATGAAAAGATTGAAATTGCATGAATGCCTCTGATTTTTCCTTCAAAAAATACACCCAAACCATCCTGCTGAAGTCATCAATGAATAATAAAAAATACTTATCTCTCCCAAGTGAAGTGTCCAAAGGTCCACACATATCAATGTGAACAAGTTGTAACCTCCTAGTTGCTCTCCAAGTACCTGTGGGAAACACTAACCTTCTCTATTTTCCATAAATGCCAGCTTGACATATTTCATTTTCCTTTAGAAATGTGGGAAATCCCTTTACCATTCCTTGTTGTTGAAGCTGAATAAGACTATCAACATTCAAGTGTCCAAAACAAACACTTCTATAATCAAATGGGTGTAATATTGGTCTCAACTAATCCTTCAAATTCCTACATGCTTGGAATGATTGTGCCTTTCATTCTAAGAAGTTTTCCATCCTCATAACCTATTATCACTGTTTTATAATGATCCTTTATTGATTTGATTTTAATTATTCCATCTTCAATTACTATTTGATGGCCTGATTGGTGTATCAAAATCAAAGACAACAAATTCTTCTTAAATGAGGGAACATACCAAACGTTAGACATTATACTTTCCCCAATTCCCGGTAAAAACACCTTTACTGAACCTTTTCCTTGTGGTATGTGAGTGGTGTCATATGCTAGAAAGATTGAACTCAAATGGAAATCCTGATAATTCCAAAAGAAATCTTTCCTGTAAGTCATGTGTTGAGTGGCACTTGTATCCATGATCCATGCATCCTCAAAATCACTTTTGAAAGAGTAAGTTGTTTGAACTGAGTTTGTTGAAGTGTTGTAAACACATATTCACAATTCTCATTTTCTTCTTTATTTACATATTGTTTCGAAGAATAATCTTTTCATTTATCTATCTTGTCATAAGGAATGTGACAATCTGATGCATAATGTCCAATCTTATTACAATGGAAACAAGTTAATGCTTTCTTGCCTCTTCCATTTGATTGTGAATGGTGATGTTCTTCCTCTTTGGAATATTTCTTAGTCCAAGTCCTATTACCTCTGCCTCTTCCTCGTCCTATTCCTCTTCCTCGGCCTTGACCATGACCTCGATTTGAGTACTGCGATGAATTATATTGATGTTTATTCCCTTTATGCTCATTTCCCTTGGTAGAAGAAACACCTTTTTCAGTAATTCTCTTGCTTGTGCTTGCAACAAATACATCCTTCCCTGATTTTTGTGTCTTACCACAAGTTTTAACATGATTAGCTAGTAGCTCACTAAGTTTATCAAAATTTATATTCTCCAACTTATCTGTAATCTGCAATGTTTCCAAAAAATACTTGTATGATTCTGGAAAACCTAAGATCGAAATTGTAACCATCAAACTATCTTTGATTTTAGAAAAACCAAGTTCCTTTTCAATCTCTTGCCTAATATTTTTTAGTCTTGAGATATATTCCATCACATCTCCCTCGACAACTAATTTTTGTTGCAAAAAAATTAATTGAAGATCGACACTTTTAGCCTCGGTTTGTGAATCAAATAAATCTTTAAGTGTTTTCCAAGTTGACAAAGAATCACAACAATTTTCAATGTGCATAAAGACTTCATCAGAAACAATACTTTGAATTAGTGCTAAGGTCTTTTCCTCTGTCAACTCCCATTTTTCTAATTGAGCAGCATCAGTTGGTTTTGTGGGTTGTGCATTACAAATTACTTTCCATAATTCATTATATATGAGACTGCTTTGAATGTGCCAACTGTTGGGCCTGAGATATGATCATTTTTATGACGGTTATTATACACTTTTTCCGCATGTACATATGTGTTTTTCATATTTTAAAGGAGCTTTTTGAAGAATTTCATGATAAAACGGTATGATCGACACTAGGTACATGTAATTCATTTTTAATGATTCTATTGAGTATAATTCGTCATGTTTTATGATTACCAAGATCTAATTCACGTTTTTCTAGTGTTATAGGGAAAAAAACACACCATGTTTATGCTTCCAGCACTTGATCCAACACTCCTTCTAGTGCTCGTTCCGACACTTGATCTGGCACTCTGTCCAGCACTGCGTATTTCACAAAAACGTAGGGTGACTTGGCAGTTATGGTATTGGCGGCCAGTGATGGGCGAATCGGGAACGCGGGTTTTGTTTATTCTTTCCCCCTCCAGCTGCTGAGCTCCCGAAAACTCAGTTTCAATTGTTCAAGAGGGCGATTATTGGCTCGCTCTATTTTATCAGTTAGGGCATCATTTATTGTAATTTGCTGAATTTAGAAGTGGTTCGACCCTCCCGTGGTCGACCACTTGGTCTGTAAACATTATAAATACCATCGAGGTGGTCAGACATAAGTTAAGTATTAGAATTGTTAGTGTGATAGACAAAAAAATGATTTTACTATGTTTTGATTTTTTACATTGCCAGATTATTCCAGAACCGCGTTTTTGAGTTTTTATGGTGAATTCGACCTACTGAGTTCGTGGTGTGCTTTTAGAGAGTGACCACGACTTACTGGGGGGCCCACCAATAGTCTGGTAACTGTCTTCGTGTTTGTTTATGCATTTCATAATTTAATTGCTCTCTTTATTTTCTGTACATGCATTTTTATTGTGTTAATTAGTTTGTTGTAGTTTAATTGTTGTGATTCTCTTTTGCAGGTTAGAATGATGAGATGTGTTAACATGTATTGATCTTGTAGATTAGGAACAGACTTGCAAATCCTTAGACTAACCCCATGCACAATTATATGCTAGATTATGCTTTGATTTATGATTTTATAGTCAAGTTTAAAACAAAGTTTTAATTAGAATAGACCAAAGTTTTTATTTGGGTCCTCTTCGACAAGGATTTGATGGATGGGTAGAATTAATTCCAGTTTTTAATTATAGCTTGCTTATCTCATTTTTATATAGATCTTGTTTAATTAGTTGTTGGTTAATGTAGATTGTTAGTTTACTTTTCAATATCATAGTTTAAATTCTGTTCTTAAGCAATTTTCTTATTGCAGTTTGAATTGTTAGAATAGATGTAGCATAGTTTCATTTATGTAATTTCCTTTCCTGGGATTAAATTGCAATTATATTTCTTAGTTAATGGTTGAATCTAGTTTTTCTTATGTAGTATAGAAGTATAATGATGATCTCGTTACGTTGTTGATGGTTTATACATGAATATGCAGGGTATCTAACATTGTTTTGTTATGGCTAAATTCTCATTGGATTGTTTAATCCATACCTTTCACTTTGCCATTGAGATTAGTGTTGAGCTTATACCGCTTGAATTGTCCTTTGCTGTCAAGTGCCATCGAGATATCATTCGACATCGGAGACATTCACACAACCACTAGCATTATATTTGAGTTTTTCATAGATTAAAGATAGTTTCCTGTTTTCCTAGATCAGAAAAGATAGTTTCTTGCCTTTGTAGATCATAAGAGATAGTTTCTTGCTTTCCTAGTTTAAAAGATAGTTTTATTGTTGTTGTAGGATAGATAGACTTTGCTTTGATAGATTAGATAGTAGTTTTCTTATCATAGATTAAGAATTAGTTTGTAGTTCTTCTTTCTTTCAATCAAATAGATTTCCTTTCATGAATTAGAAACAATTTTGAATTGAGAATTTAGTCCACTTGCCTCTTAGGCTAGATAGTTGTTCAATGAGAAGTTTTAATTTGATTGCTTGCAGTAGTTAGTTGTCTTTTGCTTACTTGTCTAATTGCTTTATTAGGTTAGTTAGTTGTCTTTTCTTACTTGTCTATTGCTTTAGTAGGTTAGATAGTTGTCTTTGCTTACTTGTTTACTTGCTTTAGTAGGCTAGTTAGGTGTCTTTGCTTGCTTGTTTATTTACTTGCTTTCAAAGGGTAGTTTCTCATTGAATGTAGGTTGGCAAGTTAAAATAGTTTGCTTTTGTTAGTTGCTCATTATTATGCTTAAATAGTTTTATTTTGCTTATTGTTATGAACTAGTTTGCTTCAAGTAGGGTTTTTACTTGTTTTGTTAGAACTATCCATCGATCCTTGGCCCAAATGTAATTAGGTTACCTAGTTTCAAGTTGCTTAGTAGGATTTGCTCATTAGATAGGTTTGCTTGAGTAGATTAGCCTTAGATAGATACCTTCATTATTTATACTATACTCCTACTAGCCCTTCTACCTCTGGCATATATTTTGCTACAACTCTAAGTTTACTTATCCCAGGTTGACAGTTTAATTGAGGATTTTTACTGTGTTTTTAGTGCATATATAACACCCATCATTTTTGGCGCCATTGTCGGGGAGTTGTATTAAGGTAAGAAGTAGTTAGGAAATAGATCATCCTTAGACCTTAGCATTAGCTTGGTGGTGGGGGAGCTTTAAGACAAGAGGTAAGAACTTGCGCATCTACTATAGCAGGTTGCCCCAAACCCAATAGTAGTTTTTTTTTTTTTTTTGTTCATGAATAGACCTAGAAACCAGATGGTAGCATTTTCTTTTGTTTTTGCTTTCTTTCATGAATATGCCTAGAGACCCACAAGGTAGATACATTAAATCAAAATCAGACCTTTCAACCAAGGTTCCTTCTAATATTTTTGGGGGAAGGGATGTTCCACTTATAAAATCCGCAGACCGATACCGAAAAACAGGAGCTAGCTCAACTCAAAGAGCTAAAATAGTCTCTGAAGGGACTAACATAGGGAGAACTATAGAACAAGAAATTGAAGCATCAATCATATTAGGACAAGAGTCAAGACTACTTGAGTCTTCCACATAACCAAACAATACAACCTTTGCTTTTACACCACCACCAGAGGACCCTAATTTTAAGGACATCATAGACTCTGAACATGTGAATCTTTTGTTTGGTAGTTCATCCAATGTAATTATCTCTCAAACCGACACTTAAACTTTGGCACCAATAGTCTCAACCGGATCGAGTAGAGTCCCAGACATCCAATCCATAGGAAGACCTTTCCATCAAACATAAACCTTGTTTTCTTCAAATGTAAAACCACCTAGGTACTCTCTTTTTGGAAACCAAGCCAATATGGATGAGCAGGAGGACCATAACAATGTAAGACATGGGGAGGAAGAAGAAATTGGAAACCAAACTGAAACTACCTTCAGGTTTCCGATTTTGGACACCACTCCAAATGTCAACATGAAGAATATTTCTCTCTCATCACTGCCTACCTTTTACAATAAAAACAGTGAAGATCCAGACACCTTCCTATTTGAATTTGACATCTTGTGTAGGAGCTACAACTACATACAAGATGCCAGAAATTGAAACTCTTTCCTGCCACCCTCAAAGACTCTGCACTAAGATGGTTCATGGTGTTGGGAGAATCCAATATTAGGTCTTGGGAAGCCATGAAAGACATCTTTCTTAAGAATTACCAAGACTACTGCAAGACCAAAGAGTCTCGTAATGAAATCTTTAAAATCCAACAATTAGAAGACGAGACCCTCAAAGATTATATGGAAAGATTTGGTTACATCTCCGAGAAGTCAAAATACCATGACCTCCCAGAGGATGCAATTAGGGCTCTTTTCCTTAAAGGAATTTCAGAAGAATATCTAGATATGCTTAACCTGATGGCATCAGGTGAAATCTCTCATAAACCTTTTTCTGAAATATGTGAAATGTGTAAAAATTACTCAAGGAGTAGAGCCAAAACAAGAAATAATGTTCGAGACCCCTACAATAGAATCTTAAAACCAGTTAGTTTAGGTGGTATTACAAGAGCAGAGATAAGGAAACTTTTGGAAAACTTTAAGACAAATATCTTAAGCACAATAGGTTCCTAGTTGGACACCCTTAAAATAAAAAAGAATCAGGAGGAGGAAAATGCAGCAATGAGCATATATTGCCCAAGATGCAGGAGTAAACATTCCTCAAGGGAATTCCCATTAGATAAAATTTCAGTTTGTGGCTTCTGTACAAAAGACCATGTGACTGAAAAATGTCCATCATTGCCCGATTTATTAGCCATATATAGGAGTGGAGATCCCGGGGAGTCTTCTTATGCACATAGGAGGCCATGGCAACCTAGGAATCAACCCACATACCCAGATCTACAATCTCAAGTTCCACCCTATTATCAACAACAACAGTGGAACTCACCAAGTTGGCAAAACTGGTCTACTCAATACCAACATCCTTGCTTTCAAGGATCGAGAGGAGGACATAACCAAGGAAACCCTCAAGCTCCACCTATCCCTATGTCTAACCATCCTTATCCTCAGTTCCCACCGAACACTCCGCAACTTTTGCTAGATTTTGTTCCACCACCTTTACCTCCTATTCCACAACAACAACCACTACAATATCAAAATGCAAGCTCCCCGATACCAACACTATTACCGACACAACTAGTGCTGAATCCTAATAATAAGCCCCCTCAACCTCTTCACAATGTTGAGATGCAGGCCTTCCCGACATATGTTATTATTCCTGTTCCATTACAGAAAATTCAACTAAGATCAGGAAGAGTTCTAGAGAGGCAGAGACCTTCAGTAGTCATCCAGGAAGAAGAAGAAGAAGAAACCACCAAACAACCCACTGATGACCCTAGGTGGGAATATGTTATTATCCTGAACAATCAAGAACCCAAGCTTCCCCAAAATGAACCTTCACAAATTATGAAGGTCCCTCCTTATCCAGACCGATTGGTAATCGAGAAACCTACCACCCGACCAGAATTTGACATTCAGAATGAATTGAAAAATATTTGTGTCAAGATTCCTCTTCTTCAAGCCATTAAAGACATTCCAATCTACAGTAAGGTAGTCAAAGAATTGTGTATCAAGAAGCCAGGTAGGAAGCAAAAGGATCCCCCTACAATACACTTGATAAGAGGACTTTACGAATACATATCAGAGCAACCAAAACTAGCAAAATATGGGAATCCAGGAAACCTCGTAGTGACTATAAATATTAATGAGGTCTCCATTGGAAACACTCTCATAGACTTGGGGGCAACCATCAATGTTATGACCTCTACTACCTTGGAATAATTATAGTTACAACCTCTTCTTTGACCTACCCCAACCATTTTGGAATTAGCATATAAGACTAGGGTTATACCTGAAGGAATTTTAGATGATATCATGGTTACTTTAGCCTCATGGGAGTACCCCGTAGATTTTATCATCGTTCATTCAAAGGATCCTACCAAAGGCCATCCCATTATTTTGGGAATACCTTGGTTAGCCACAACAAATGCATTTATTGGCTGTAGAGAAGGAGAAATGACCATCTCAAATGGTTTCTCTATCCAGAAGCTCACCATTTACCCTCCATCTCAACCTATTATGGAGAACCTATGGTGGCTTGAATGTCCATACGAGAATGAGGACTGGGAATAACCCATATTTCCAAGTGACCATGCATGGGCACTTCAGGAGCACACAACAAAAAATGTACTAAACCAGTTTATTTCTGCTATCACATGTGTGGATTTTCCACAGTCTTTTCCCCATTTTGAATACATGTTTGGGGAAGAATTTCAAGAAAAATTAGACCCATCCATCTTGTCTTCGACATCTTTTATTTTCGAAATAGATGAGTCTGCCATGTTTTATACTATGCCCTACGAGATTAGTCCAGGGAATTTTTTACATATAAACTCCAGGCTAGATACAGATCAACATAAACGATTAATAGATATCCTTAAAGAACAATTAGGAGAATTTACTTGGGAATACACTGACATGAAGGGTATACACCCTGACACATGCATCCATCACATATATACCTAGGGGGAAGTAACACCTGTTAGGCAACCCCAGAGAAGGATGAACCCAAAACTTAAAGATATAGTTAAGGAGGAAATCCAAAAGTTGTTAAATGTCGGATTTATCTATCCCATCTCCGACAACAAGTGGGTATCCCCGTTTGTCGTGGTTCCAAAGAAAGTGACTAGGAAGTGGAGAATTTGTGTTGATTTCCAGGAACTCAACAAAGACACTCTGAAAGACTACTTTCCTCTTCCTTTCATTGACCAAGTTCTAGATACCTTGTTCTGAAAGAAGTATTTTTCCTTTCTAGATGGGTACAACGGTTACAACCAGATTCTTATAGCACCCAAGGACTAGGACAAGACTACCTTTACTTGTCCTTGGGGCACCTATGCCTATAGGGTCTTACCATTTAGATTGTGTAATTCTCTTGCCACTTTTCAACGAGCAATATTAGGGATATTTGTCGATCTTATTCATGATTATGTGGAGGTCTACATGGATGACTTCACAGTCTATGGAAACACTTACCAGGAAGCCTTAGACAACTTAGAAAAATTCCTCATCAGATGTCAGGAAATGAACCTATCTGTAAGTCATGAAAAATGCAAAATGTTGTTAACTGAAGGAGTGGTTCTAGGACATCATGTTTCATCTAAAGGGATAAAATTCAACCCTACAAAGATTGAGGTCATTTTCAGACTTCCACCCCCCAAGACTCAGAAATAGGTGAGAATCTTTCTTGGACATGTCAGATATTACCGACGGTTTATTGAAAATTTTACAAAGATTGTTGCACCTATGTTTGGATTATTGATAAAAGATGTTGATTTTGTTTGGACTGAGCAATGTCAAACTGCCTTTGAAACCCTGAAAGCTAAGATGTCTGTGGCACCAGTTCTTAGAGGGCCCAATTGGACTCTCCCATTTCATATATCCACTAATGCCTTCGACAATGCAATAGGAGGGGTATTAGGGAAAAAAGAGGACCAACGGTCCTATGCCATTTATTTTGTGAGCAAGAACTTGTCCCCTGTCGAGTTAAACTATATGGTTACCGAGAAATAATTCTTGGCAGTTGTTCATGCTATTAACAAGTTTTGTCATTACATTACAAGTTATGAAGTATTTGTACATACCGATCATTCCGCCATTAGGTTCCTCATGAATAAACCTATAACTAATGGCCGGGTGACCAGGTGGCTTTTGTTATTGCAAAAATTTAACATCACTGTGCTTGACCGACCTGTAAAGGATAATGTAGTAGCTGAATTTCTTTCCTGAATAAAAAATGAGGATGATGATATCCCTATAGATGATAGTTTCCCAGATGAGCATCTCTTTTCCATTTCTGTCAATACCCCATGGTTTGCGGATATGGAAAACTATCTGGACACTAGGAAATTATTGTCTCATTTGTCACCTCATGAAAAGCAGAAAATTATTACATAGAGTGCTAATTACTCTTGGGTTGGTCATGATTTTTTTCTCACAGGTCTTGATTTGGTTATTCGTAGATGTGCCCGAGAAGATGAGGTACCTGAAATACTACGAATTTGTCATGATGGACCATGTGGTGACCATTTTTATGACAAACGTACATCATATAAGGTGCTACATTCAGGTTACTATTGGCCTAACATTTTCAAATATGTTGCCAAATATGTGAGAATTTGTGATAGTTTCCAAAGTATAAGAATACCTACGTCAGCTGACGAAATTCCTTTGCATGCCCAAGTTATGATAGAACCCTTCGAAAAATGAGCCCTCGAATTTGTAGGGCCAATTTCACCCATGTCCCGTAGGAAGAACTATATTTTGGTTTGTACGGACTATGTCACCAAATGGGTAGAGGCAAAATCCCTATTCAGGGCTACAAAGAAGTCTGTTGTCGAATTTATCTATGAAGACATCTTTATCCGCTTTGGTGTCCCTCGTGAAATTATTACCGACCAAGGCACTCAATTCACTTCTAAGATGATGAAAGAGCTAACAGAGAAATATGGCAGTAAGCATTGTAAATCTTCTCCATACCACCTGCAAGTCAATGGTCAGGTAGAATCCACAAACAAAGTTCTGGAAGCCATATTGACCAAGACTGTTCAGTTACATCACCGAGATTGGGCTGATAGGCTCCCAGAGGCTTTGTGGGCGTACCAGACTACCTGGAGAAATACCACTAGTCATACCCCTTATGAGCTAGTGTACGAGAAACAAGTACTTTTACCTATAGAATTCCAAGTAAGGACCTTCCGTATTGCCACACAATTAGGATTGAACCTGGATGAGGCTCAGAAGCAACGATCCCTACAATTGAATGAGTTGGATGAAATCAGGCAAGATGCCATCCAATGGATAATATCAGTCCAAAACTAGAGGAGAAAGTGGCATGACAAGTTTATCAAGAAGAAACAATTCCAACCTGGTGATTGGGCCCTATTGTTTGATTCCCGATTCAAAACCTTCAAAGACAAACTTACCACCCACTGGTTGGGCCCTTACAAGGTAGACATTGTATATGAAAATGGAGCTGTAAAAATTAAAACAATTGAGGCCGGACAAGTCTCCTTTGTGGTAAATGGACACCGAATTAAGTTTTATCATAAGCCCATTTCCAGAGAGGATTTTCTACAGGTCATGTCAACTGACAAGGCATTGGCCTTAGTAGATGGGGAAGTTCCCCCTTGTTCTTGAATTTTTTTTTTCTGAATTTCCTACTGTATATATGTAAATATTTTTTGAATTTTGTTAATAAGGCAACTCTAGAGATTTCTATAAGTATTTATTTCACCAGGAGTACACAGTTTCAAGGATCTTTCCTCAAAACATTGTTATACTTGAATTTTGTGTCCACTAAAGCATCAAACGAATATTGACTTATTGTAATTAGCCGTATTTTTGCAAAAAAAATTATCATTTTTAGGCATTCTAACGTAGTTTCTCTTGAAACTCTTCACCACTGTATAAGGAAGTGATACCATTACTATCAAGCCTAGAGGTCTCTCGTACGATTTTTCCAAGAAACCTTAGTAAGTGAGTCAAGTGTCGTTATCAAAGAGTAACAAGGAGGTCTAATTAGTGGTTAGTCATGGAAACATCACAATAAATACAAAGGAAGAAAGCAAGTTGAGCCTAGAGATACCTTTCTGTTCTTTCTCAATGGTACCATCCACTACACACTAAATAGCTTGATTATATCATATCTTTAGATAGGCCATGTTTGCTTAAGTACCCCTTACATCGAGACAATCACTAAGTAATATAACGGAAAGTCATCCTCTAACATAAATACCATCCCAATTGAAAAAAAAGAGAAAAACATTGTTTTCAGAGCTGTTCCCCCATCTTCTTGCATAAAGCAATCTTATACTAAAATCTTAAAGGATGGAGGGCCAGTATCTGAGGGTTTAAGAGGTTAACCCACTGGGATACTGAACAGGTCTCCTGGCAACGGGTATCGGCCTGTGGTATGACTAGGTAAACCCGCCGGAGTACTGATCAGGCTTGTTGGCAGCGGGGCATTCTACCTAGCGAGGATGGTAATCTGACAAAAATAAATCATAAATTTAAACTTGTCTTGATGTACGACATTACTTGTAGACAAAGCTGACATGAAGTGTGTGTGGTTAAGCTAAGGTTAATGAACTCCATCAACTTACCACTGGGAAATAACTCTAAGAATATCTTGAAACTCTCTTTCCTACCTCTTCTTATCTATATATATGATCTCTTATTCTATAGGTGGGGCCATATTCTAACTGTCTCATCCGACAAAGCTGTGAAATTTTATCTTTACACTTGACATACTATAAATATTCGGTTATTGGGGGATACTAACTAGTTTCCTATACTTTTGATTGTGAGGTGTCACAATACTTAGGTTTGTGGGAGGGGTTCATGAGATGACAAATGATCATTGCCTAGAGAAGTAGATCTTTGCAAGAATTTTTGTATTATTTCTATGATATAGGTTATTACATTGATAGTCATGTTATTTTTGAAATGCTTAACTCCTGTGTGCTATAAATTATTGAACACATACTTAGCAAACCACTCTTGATCGTTTACTTAACAAACCACTCTTTATCGGTTTATTGTTTCATTACAAGCTACATATTGTAGGTTTGACAATACATTTTTATGCTTGCTATAACCTGTTCATTGTAGGTTTTTTGACACTATATGTCATATGCAAGAATATTGAGTGAGCATGGAGTATTCTGCCTCTGCTCATTAACTACTGTGATTGTCAAAAACACTTCAAATTTGCAGGCTATCCATTATAAGAGGTGAAAATGCACTTAACACAAAGGTACCGGATAATGTACCGTATTAGGTGCCGTATGAGATGTCGTATAAGGTGTCGAATGAAGTGCCATGTGAATTGCATACCAGTAACTGTCCTAGATTCCAGGTCACTGGAAATCAATTACATTCAATTGAATTGGTTGCAGGCATTGATTGTAGATGCTTCATATGTTTATGATCAAATGTCCAAGTCAAAAGACTTGGACATTGATCTAACCACACATCATTACATTACTCCAAAAATGAGCCTTTGAATTCAAAAATTCCCACACATGGCAACTCGTGCGCACATGTGGGTAACCTACTCCACTATAGATGCATTCAAAATTGGGCTAGGCACTCTATTATCTCAATTCTCCCTTGCCATTTGCTCTCCCCTGTGTTAAGAAATCACGCCCAACCTCTGCCAATTTGTCCCCTGTCCAAATCGCGTTTGGCCTGTGCCCAATTCATGCCAATGTTTGGCTCGATTATGCCCTTGCTTGGTAAATTTCACCTTTGTCACAATGCCTAGGAGGTACGAACTCTCCTCCAATGCATACTTGTTTTCCATTCCCGAATTTGCACAGTGCAGAGAAGTGTTTTTGTGCACAAGCTGGGGGCCATTTTTGTCTAGTTTGCAGGGCCACGATGACGACCTTTCCATGCAATTTGCAGTCGGTTTCGATGGTAGGACAACACATGTAGGGTCTCTTACCTTTGAGATTTTAGAAGAGTCCATTGTTTCTGCCACAAAGCTCCCAAGGATGGGAGATAGATGGTTCAAAAATCACCAATTGCCGCGCTCAAGTTATAATAGGGTGTTTAAGCCCGAATTCAAAAGCATTTCAGGAGCAAAAAGGCATGCAAAGGAGTGGATAAAGGCATAATTTATCAATCCCCTCATCATCATCACAAGGTTAATTACATGTGAAGGTAGATACTCTACTTTCAAAGCTTGTCATTTTAGATTGCTAGCTCATTTTCTGTTCAACAAACCCTTGAACTTCCCCTTCTATTTTCTCAAAATCTTGGAGAAGATGTCCTCTCAAGTGAGGAAGAATGTGACTAACCCCCACAATAGTCTCTTCCACCATGGCTTGATCAAATTGCTCATTCTTGCCGAACTAGAGAAACAGGGGAAAAATTAGGATGCCTTTATCTACCAATTTGCAAACCCTCACTTGATAGTTAAGACCGACAAAAAGCCACTTAGCCTAAAAAATATCTCTCCATCCAAGCCTCTCTCTCCAAGAACTCCAAACACCTTTGCACAAACCCTCTCTCTGCTGGAACAATACCAAAAGATTTTTGATATCCCTACTTCTTCATTAGGTAAAAAGACCAAAAGCAAAGACCAAAAGAAGCCCATTGTTAACCCCCCAATGCCTTCACTCTCTCTTGATCCTACACCTAAAAATCTCCAAGAAGTAATGCAGTAAGAATTTCCCATCATTCCCAAAAACAAGAGGGGAGCCAATCGATTTGGTAAAGGACCCTTTTGGAAGAGTACCCGGAGCACAAGAACCAAGCCCTATGAAAAACCTCCACCTGCTTCGGATCCTATCCAAGTGTCCTTCGACCTTGAGAGCCCTCACAAGAAACCTAGGGAAGTTTCTACAGATGGATTAGAGCCACTAAGGAAAACAAAATCAGAACCTACCTCACCTTACCGATCTCCCATCACTCCTACTTCACCCATGCCTACTCTAGATCCTAAAACTGATAGATTTTCCACATCCCTCAAAGGATATAAGACTTCCTCAGAGATCACCGATTCTGCCCCAACCATAGAGGAGATAAAAAAGGAAAACCATCAGCTTCTCCAATAGTTGGAGGAAAGGAAGACAATAGATACACACCTTCATCATGACAATGCAGTCCTTCAAACAAAAGTTAACTCTCTTCAACGATTGGTCGATGAGATGAACAAATCTAACTGCAGCCTTAGAGCACAGCTGAAGCAACACAAGAGGCACAAGGCTAAGTCTTCACAGCAAGAAGGAGAAGCTTCCAAAGCCGATCCTCCTCAACAAGCCTAGTCACAAGGGGTAACTAATTTTTGTTTGCAGTGGGACTTGCAAAATCGTAAGTGTGGGGGTAATGTTGGTCCCGAGATATGATCACTTTTATGACGATTATTATACACTTTTGCCGCATGTACATATGTGTTTTTCATATTTTAAAGGATATTTTTGAAGAATTTCATGATAAAACGGTATGATCGACACTAGGTACATGTAATTCATGTTTAATGATTATATTGAGTATAATTCATCATGTTTTATGATTACCAAGATCTAATTCACGTTTTTCTGGTGTTATAGGGGGAAAACACACCATGTTTCTGCTTCCGACACTTGATCCGACACTCCTTCCAGTACTCGTTCCGACACTTGATCCGACACTCTGTCCATCACTGCGTATTGCACAAAAACGGAGGGTGACTTGGCAGTTATGGTATTGGCGGCCAGTGATGGGCGAATTGGGAACGTGGGTTTTGTTTATGCTTTCCCCCTCCAGCTACTGAGTTCCCGAAAAATCAGTTTCAGTTGTTCAAGAGGGCGATTATTGGCTCGCTCTATTTTATCAGTTAGGGCATCATTTATTGTAATTTGCCGAATTTAGAAGTGGTTCAACCCTCCTGTGGTCAATCACTTGGCCTGTAAACATTATAAATACCACCAAGGTGGTCAAACATAAGTTAAGCATTATAATTGTCAGTGTGATAGACATAAAAATGATTTTACTCTGTTTTGAGTTTTTACATTGCCAGATTATGCCATAATTGCATTTTTGAGTTTTTATGGTGAATTTGATCTGCTGAGTTCGTGGTATGCTTTTAGAGAGTGACCACGACTTGCTGGGGGGCCCACCAATAGTCTGGTAACTGTCTTCATGTTTTTTTATGCATTTCATAATTTAATTGTTCTCTTTATTTTCTGTACATGCATTTTTATTGTGTTAATTAGTTTGTTGTAGTTTAATTGTTGTGATTCTCTTTTGTAGGTTAGAATGATGAGATGTGTTAACATGTATTGATCTTGTAGATTAGGAGAAAACTTTCAAATCCCTAGACTAACCCATGCACAATTAGATGTTAGATTGTGCTTTGATTTATGATTTTATAGTCAAGTTTAAAACAAAGTTTTAATTAGAATAGAACATAGTTTTTATTTGGGTCGTCTTCGACAAGGATTTGATGGATGGATAGAATTAATTCCAGTTTTTAATTATAGCTTGCTTATCTCATTTTTATATAGATCTTGTTTAATTAGTTGTTGGTTAATGTAGATTGTTAGTTTACTTTTCAATATCATAGTTTAATTTATGTTATTAAGCATTTTTCTTATTGCAGTTTGAATTTTTAGAATAGATGTAGCATAGTTTCATTTATGTAATTTCCTTTCCTAAGGTTAAATTGCAATTATATTTCTTAGTTAATGGTTGAATCTAGTTTTGCTTATGTAGTATAGAAGTATAATGATGATCTCGTTATGTTGTTGATGGTTTATACATGAATATGCAGGGTATCTAACATTGTTTTGTCATGGCTAAATTCTCATTAGATTGTTTAATCCATACCTTTCACTTTGCCATTGAGATTAGTGTTGAGCTTATACTGCTTGAATTGTCCTTTGTTGTCAAGTGCCATCGAGATATCATCCGACACCGGAGACATTCACACAACCACCAACATTATATTTGAGATTTTCATAGATTAAAGATAGTTTCCTGTTTTCCTAGACCAGAAAAGATAGTTTCTTGCTTTTGTAGATCAAAAGAGATAGTTTCTCGCTTTCCTAGTTTAAAAGATAGTTTTATTGTTGCTGTAGGATAGATAGACTTTGCTTTGATAGATTAGATAGTAGTTTGCTTATCATAGATTAACAATTAGTTGGTAGTTCTTCTTGCTTTCAATTAAATAGATTTCCTTTCATGAATTAGAAATAGTTTTGAATTAAGAATTTAGTCCACTTGTCTCTTAGGCTAGATAGTTGTTCATTGAGAAGTTTTAATTTGATTGCTTGCAGTAGTTAGTTGTCTTTTGCTTACTTGTCTATTTGCTTTAGTAGGTTAGTTAGTATTCTTTTCTTACTTGTCTACTACTTTAGTAGGTTAGATAGTTGTCTTTTCTTACTTGTTTACTTGCTTTAGTAGGTTAGTTAGGTGTCTTTGCTTGCTTGTTTATTTACTTGCTTTCACAAGGTAGTTTCTCATTGAATGTAGGTTGGCAAGTTAAAATAGTTTTCTTTTGTTAGTTGCTCATTATTATGCTTAAATAGTTTTCTTTTTCTTATTGTTATGAACTAGTTTGCTTCAAGTAGGGTTTTTACTTGTTTTCTTAGAACTATCCATCGATCCTTGGCCTAAAAGTACTTAGGTTACCTAGTTTCAAGTTGCTTAGTAGGATTTTCTCATTAGATAGGTTTGCTTGAGTAGATTAGCCTTAGATAGCTACCTTCATTAGTTAGACTATACTCCTACCAACCCTTCTACCTTTGGCATATATTTTTCTACAATTCTAAGTTTACTTACCCCGGGTTTTTTACTGTGTTTTTAGTGCATATATAACACCCATCACCAACTCCATGATTTATAGTTCTTTAAACCTTATAACTTGTCAAAATCATTAAATAGACTAATGACTTTAGAAATTTTTTAGTTACAAGTGCATTTATACCTTATATCATCGAAAAATGGAATAATATGCACTTAAATAATATGCACCAGATATCTCCAAAATACAAAAAGCACCTTATATCACCAAAAGTAAATGCACCTTATAACACCAAAAATATGCACCAACCAATGGATATTTGTAGGATTGTTTGTGAACAATGGTTATGTTATCGACACCACCATATTGATTGCTTGCATTGAGAATGGTTATGTTATGTGATTGTTGCACCATCAAAAAATGAACCATAAAAGAAGAAAATTATGCACCAGATATGCCACACACCACACAATAAAAAAGATCTACAGGGGCTTGGGCTTGTCCCACATATAGTCTCATCAAAAAGTTTTTGATTGAGATTTTTTGTGCTCAAATAAACACTAATAAACTGAATACAAATTGTGATTTCCACACTTTTACAAAATAGTGAAAATAAATGCCAAGTTGGTTATGGAGTCGAACCTTTTCTCACTATACCTATCATTACAAAGATTACAAATAAACAACTCAATTGACTTTCTTTAATAATATCGCATTAAGGTTTATGGTTCAATATTGTTAGTCTTCCATGTTGGGGTTGAGTTAAATGGAGGAAAAAATATTTGTAATCTCTATGTTGTAGGGAGTCAAAGCAATAAATGGTAACAGATTCTATGAATTTGTTGCTGCAACATGGTTTACCAATGTGTATGTTTCCCAACTCTTCAGACGCCAAGCTCAATTGAAACCAGAAGCCATGGCCTCTTTACGCTCGGTCGTTCCTTTATTGTGTGCACATATGGGTTTGTGTTTATAAGTTTCTATGCCATCATGTCCACTGTCTCCGTTGGCACTTACATGCACACAATTCATGGATTTCTAATCGTACCCAATAAGTGTCGTATCATTTCTCTTCATGGGAACATTGGAAACTTTAGTGTTTCTGCAACATTCTGGATCATTTGTTCCTAATAGGGAATCATATCATAATGACACCGATGCAACTTATGTGGCTCTAAATGAAATGATTTCAATATATTATTTGGACGACGGGTTAGAGATAATTCCTACCCATACTATCTTGCAGGTTCATGCTCTCATATAGATGAGTCATTCAATTGTTTCAATAATAATAGACCTAATAATGAATATGAGAAATGGAAATGGCAGCCACATGATTGCAATATACCTAGGTTGAATGCAACATTAAAACTAAAGAGGAAAAGAACATTTCAAAACCGTTTTCAAATCCAAAAAATAAGTGCAGATTGACATATCTTTGTGCTCTTGAATCCAATCAAAATAGAAAATAAATTCTTGATTTTTCCCTAAAATAAACATAATAGGAAATAAAAACTCACCATTAAAATTTTGCTATTCCACATCCCAAACCCTTCAAAACTCCTTCACCTTCTTCAATGGAAGATGCAATCTTTAACTCATCAACATCTCCCAACAATGACAACTCTAATACCACTTTGACAAAGTGTCCTCATACACATAAATTTTATTAATGAAGGAAAAATATAACAAGTAAGACGTGAGGCCTAGGGCCAAAAATCCACCTCACGTAGAATATAAAATGGGTTTAAATATCCCAAAATCAATAACTAAAAATATCGTTATCCAAAACTAACTTGGACACTTCACATAATCATGTGAGTGTGCATGTGTCCTTTTACATTAATGTTTTATTCATTAAAACATTTATTCACTAAAGTCCTAAGTTAACTATTTTGGATCATAATTTCTAACAATCCCCCCTTTGATCCAATATTTCTTTGAAGAGGATACCAAGCTTAGTTATGAACTTAGTGAATTTAATCCTTCCAAGATATTTAGTGAAGATATCAGTTGTTTGATCCTCTATTGGATAATATTTTTGGCTTGATGATTTCCTCGATGACTAGAGTTTGAAGGTAATGGTACTTTGTATCAACATGTTTTGTCTTGGAGTGAAATATTGGATTTTTGGCGAACTTGATCGCTGATTGACTATCAATGAATAAGGAAGTAACTTCATTCTGAACAACTTTAAGACCCTGCAAAATTCTTCACAACCAAACTATTTTGCAAGTCTCTTCCCAAGATGATATATACTCTTCTTCTGTTGTGGAATTTTCACCGTGGCTTGTTTCTTACAACTCCAAGACATAAAAATTGATCCTATGCTTATTAAATATCCCGAAGTAGATGCCTTGTCATCAACATCTCTAGAAAATCTGCATCTGAGTAGCCAACACATCTAAAATTTTTATTCCTTTTATACTCAAGTATTCTATACTCATCCCCATAAGATAGGTATTCTATATTCCTACCCATTACCAATCCAAGGATCTTCCACCACTCTATCTCTTTGACCATCACCTACTTTTCAAACTAGCCACTTGCCAATGATAAGGAATGCTAAAATTGTAGATTTCCAAATTATCACCATTCTTATGTGATTTTATAGGATTACAAATCCATTCCTCCACTAAGGTTGGCTTGATATATTTCTATTGAATCCCTCACACCATAACACTTTACCACCTAATAGCCTCCAAACATTCTTATGTAATAGATATGATTCATACAACATTTGGATTCAGGAATGGAAGACGATTTCCCTACTAGGGTTATCTAGAGATGAGGCTACTACTTAGGGTGAATATATCAAAAGGATAAAAGTTAGTCATGTGATATCGAAAGACTTCTTTAATGAATTGATATGGTTGAAAAAATCCCGATAGAGATATTTACATCCCCAAGATGGGGTATAAGTACATGTGTATTCCTGCTTGGGATAATGGGTTAGTTTGGTGGTGGAAGTGCTTATGGAAATTGAATTGTTCACTTAAGGGGAGGATATTTATGTGGCAAGTATTCAATAATAAGGTTTTGACTTGGGATAATATTCAAAAGAGGGGGTTTTATGTTCCAAGAAGATTCCCTCTTTACATGATTAGTGAAGAATCAATCAATCGTTTATTATTTTCTTGTGATTATATTGGTCCATTGTGGAGAGATATTAAAATTTTGTTTGGAAAGAGGTTGGTTTAGAGTGGTAATTCAGTAAAAAGTGTACTAAATGGTTGGTTAAGAAACTAGACCCTTAAGGAAATGAAATCTCTACCTGTCATTGTTCTTTTGGAGGTTTGTTTCCCAAAATGCTTGTTTATTTGATGAGAGGTTTATCTTACCTATGTAATATGCTTCTCAAAGTCTAAACATTCTTAAAATTTCCCCACATATGAATACATAAAAGGATCCAAGGTAGGTGGTTGAGGAGGCTATTGATAGATCTGGGGCTTGGCTATACATTGATGGGGTAGCTCAAGGGGATCCCTACATGAGTGGAGTTGTAGGTATAGTATATATATATCTATAATTCTCACGTGATAAGATTTAAGGCAGGTTAGGGTCAAGGTACCAATTTTTTCATGAAGCTAATGGCCTTAAAACTATCCTTGATCTTAGTAGTTGAAAAGGGGGTTTATCAACTACAAGTATTTGGTGATTCTCTAATGGTGATAAATTGGGTGGGTAAATGGTGTGATTCAGATGAAATTTTTTATTTTGCAACTGGTTCTTGAGGAGAATCTTTCAATAAAATGAACATATTCTGTTGTGTCTTTCCATTGTATCTATAGAGAGCGAAATAAAATAATTGATGAACTCTCAAAAGGTGGGTTGTTATTGGCTCCTAGTTGTTGGTTACTTTCAAAAGTGAGGGATGGGTGCATGTTGGAGTTTGCACATGGTCCATGCTTTTAATATATATATTGAAAATTATTCTTATCCACCTCAAGGGTGTCTTTTGGGCCTAGTATCATATTTCCCTCTTCACCACTAAGATGGAATTTTGTTTTAGTAACCACCTCACCACCCAATTTTCTTTTTTTAACTTGAGATGTGAAATACATCACACAATTTTCATTTGTTAGGAATGTCTAGTGCATAAGCCATATCAACTAGTTTTGATAACACTATATAGGCATCATAAAACTTTGTTTGAACGTTTTTGCTACATTGTTATTGAAGAGTTGTGAAAATTTATGCTACCTTAGACTTTAATACAAAACATAAATTTCACCTGTTTGACTAGAGGTCACCTAAAGGTGTCTTGAACCTTAACCTTATGAATTTTAGACTTCGGGATGTTATTAAATATATATAGATATGGGGTTTGGCTATACATTGATGGGGTAGCTCAAGGGTATCCCTACATGAGTGGAGTTGGAGGTATATTATATATCTCTCTAATTCTCATGTGATGATATTTAAGCAGGTTAAGATCAAGGTACATAATTTTTTGTGAAGTTAATGGCCTTAAAACTATCCTTGATCTTAGTAGTTGAAAAGGGGATTTATCAACTACAAGTCTTTGGTGATTCACTAATGGTGATAAATTTGGTGGGTAAATGGTGTGATTTAGATGTAAATTTTTCTTTTGCAACTGGTTCTTGAGGAACATATTTCTATAAAATCAACATATTCTGTTGTTCCTTTCCATCATATCTATATATAGAGAAATAATATTATTGTAGAACTCTCAAAATGTGGGTTGTTAATGGCTCCTAATAGTTGAACACTTTCAAAAGCGAGGGATGAGTGCATGATGGAGTCTGCACATGATCCCTGCTTCTGATTATCACATTCTTAATGTATATATATGGAGTTTGAAATTTTTTCTTATCCACATCAAGGGTGTCTTTTGGGCCTAGTATCACATTTCCCTCTTCATCACTAAGATGGATTTTTGTTTGAGTAACCACCTCACCACCCAATTTTATTTTTAAGCATGAGATGTGAAAGACATCAAATAGTTTTAATCCGTTAGGAATTTCTAGTGCATAAGCCACATCAATCACTTTTGATAACACTCTATAGGTGTCATAAAAATCAGTTTAAATTTTTTTCTTACATTGTTATTGAAGAGTTGTGAAAATTTATGCTATCTTAGACTTTAATATAAAACATAAATTTCACCTCTTTGAATAGAGGTGTATCGAACCTTAACCCTACAAATTTTAGATGTAGTGATGGTATTAAATATAGAACAAAATAATTAGAAAGTGAACAATATTCCGATACTCAACAACCTAACCTTCTAGGTAATCCTAGGAGAAAACATACCCAAGGACTTGATAAGTTTCGACCCTGTAGGGAAATATTATCATGCATAAACCAGATCTAAAACTCACTTTTACAACAATTACAAAATCCATAAAACAACCCTCAACTTCTTCAATTATGATGTTAAATCACTTAACAAAATTTCCCTTTACTTATGTCAAATCAACAAGACATATATAGTTGCAAATAACAGTTCGTGAAGAACATAGATGGTTAAAATTAAAATATGAAATTTACACAAGTTGTAGACAATTGAAATCTTCATTGAATTCATTGTACATACCATAGCCTTATCACAAGGCCAATAAAACCCACTAACTTTCCAAAACCCCAGCTAGGGAAAAAAAAACTAGCTCAACTAAGGAGCTCCAACACACATGAATCACTCAAACAAGTCCTCTAAGGAAAGTCATCCTCTTCTCTTCTTCTTATTAACCAAATACACCCTAGGTTTTCATCACTAAACCCTAGTATCAAACCTCCAAGGGATGAAACACTAACCCTAAAATTCAATATGCTCCAAGAAGATCAAGGAACCACAGTGAATCCAAGAGAAAGAGAGACCATGTACACATGAATAGATAAGAGAGAGAATATTACTAGTGCACACTCCTCTAGATCACATCTCCACATTAGAGTGAAATAATAATGTATTGAATGTTGTGATCATCATATCCAATGTCTTCTTCTTCACAAGAGCAAATCCTAGTCACAAAAGAAATTTCCAACATAGACATCCTCCTCCCATGTATAACTACTCCTGGGGTTTCCTCATGAACCCTAGAGAATATCTCCAAGAAGACAAGTACAAAGAAAGAGTATGATGAAAATTATGTATGAAAGGACTCTATCCTTCCTTTATATATGGGAGTTAAGGGAGGCCAACAATACGATGTTTCCCCATGCCCTTACAAGTAACCTATAATAAACTCATGTAGGTCTACACAAGTGAAGCACTCCACTCCAAGAGTACACTTGTCATGCTCCAAGGTGATTTCATAAATAATAAGGACTATAGGATGAATTAGCTACACGATGTGTGGCCACACTTCTAGATCAAAACCTGTAATGTCCTAGTTTGACCCTCTTGAATATTGTGTATTTGATTATGTTGAAATGTTTTTTTGCATGGATTTTTTATTGCCACATTTTATTTAGCACCATGAGGTAGATATGCCATGGTGGCTTGAACATTTTAAATGTTTGTAAAGATATTTATTTAATATAATTAATAAAATGACAGGGCTGATTGAGGCATGAGCACCTAAAGAGGCCATGACACCATGAGAGGGGAAAGGTAAGGGGGTCTGCAAGAATTTTATATGCCTAGTTACATAAGTATCCTACCCACCTTTCCATTCATTTAATATTTACCCTTTTATGAATTTAAGGTGATTCTAGCATATAGTTTATAGAAGTATGAGAAAGTGAATGTAACCTTCCCTAAATTATTGCAATCAACTCCTATATTCTTTGAGTTGGTCTCCCCTAATTTATTGAAACTAAAAATAATTTGGGATTAGGTTCTTGTTAGCCATATTTCACTCATAAAAAGAGGAAATTTGAATGGGAAAAGGGAGATAATTTTTGGATGAAGGAAAAGATGGAAAATGAGAGCTCTTGCCGAGAAAAGAAAGAAGGATGCCAAACTATGTGATGGAACAACCATGAAAGGAAGCCATTAAATCTTTGAAAAAAAAGAGAATAACCAAGAAAATCCTACTAGAGTTTAAGGGACAACATCATAGACCTTTCTATGCACACATTGAATAACACTGGAGGGAGGGTACTTCTGAGGGTCTATTGATCAGAGAAGTAAGACCTCCTTGTATTGTGTGGGGTAGGTATTGTGGGTGCCAAGGGATGCTCTATCTTAAAAAAATCAATAGTAAAATATTGGTTTATTTATCTTCTGGTTCTGAGACTAAGAGACTAGTCTAAGTAATTGTCATTGCTTCTTCACTCTGGTGGTATAATAACTTGGCTAGGGAGTGGCATGTTATAGAAATATCAAGTGAAACAAAGCTTATGGCTGGGTGGAAAATCACTCCACCTCAGTCAATTTCCTAGACTTAAGACTTCAATTCAGATAAGTTCTTGTTTTTACTTATTAATTGAGTTTTTGCACTTTGTTGGTGTTTCACCATTGGAATGTTGAAGATTGTTTCCTAGAAGCAATATTTATACTATGCATGCCAATTGATTCATGTAGATTGTAGATTGGTCAACAAGTGTTTTTTTTCTCCATGACAAAACATTTTTATTGATGGAAACCTAATGGTCTTTATGAGTTGTATTGCTGAGTGGTTTTTCTCGATAAAATGTTTTTATTAACGAAAAACTTGTGGCCTTTATGGGTAGTATCACTGAGTGATATTTTTGTTGATAAAACATTTTTATTTAGGGAAAAATAGTGGTCTTTATGGGCTGCATTGTTGAGTGGTTTTTCTCTTTGATAAAACATTTTTATTATTGGAAAAACTATGGTCTTTATGGGATGTATTGCTGAGTGGTTTTTCTCTTTGATAAAAAAAATTATTGTTGGAAAAATAATGGTCTTTATGGGCTGTATTGTTGAGTGTTTTTTATCCTTGAAAAAATGTTCTTATTGTTGAAAAGTCATGGCCTTTATGGGCAATATTGTTAAGTGATATTTTATTTGATAAAATGTTTTTATTGATGGAAACCTAATGGTCTTTATGGGTTGTATTGCTGACTGGTTTTTTTCCTTGATAAAATGTTCTTATTAATGAAATGATGGCCTTTATGGACAATATTGTTGAGTGATATTTTATTTGATAAAATGTTTTATTGTTGGAAAAATCATGGCCTTTATGGGAAAAATTGTTGAGTTGGATTTCCTTTTTCAATCAAATTTTGTGATGGTAAAAGAAACATAGATTGTGGTGGCTCATTGATGGTTAAATTATCTTGTATTGAAGTTTCCTAAGAATGCCTACAAAGTGTTTGACGTTAATAATATTTGAACTCTACTACTTCCTATCACTATATATTGATTTTTGAGGTTATTAGAGATGGATTTACATATATATAAGGTCCATTACTTCGATTTGATTGGGTAATGTTCTCTTGTGTACATTGCTTGTGAAAATTCTTATATCTTAGGTGGCCATTCAATTATTTTCCAGGCTCATATAATATATCCAGTTTGATGCCAATTTATTATGTTGCCGGGTTCATATGCTACAACCTTTTTCTTGGAAAGAGTTGTTGTAAGTTGTTGTTCTTATATGTAGCTACGCCATCTTTTGAGATGATATGAATCCAATTTAAACTTTTGTTATTTAGTGCCTTCATACGTTGGTATCATATGCTAATAATTACTATATGAATGAAAAGAGAGTGAGTGTGTCCTTGATTGTAGGAGATGACAAGTGAGGTAAATGTAGTCTCATTTGAATCTTTTGATTAGTCACTTTTCATTCCTATTGCTAATGTCCACACTCTACTTGACATAGATACAAGATGAGTTGGGATATTGGATATCTCTTTTCGTATCTTCATTGACAATGCTATTATTTATCCAAAGACATTTTCTTAGTGAAAATAGTGTCCTTTAAGAGAATGACTCTCTAAATGGCTTAAGAGATGTGATATGCCCAAAGCATTCAAGCTTCTTGATTGCATAAATTCAATTGTTTAAAATCTTGGATTATATTTCTTGAAATTCTGTTATGCAACAAAATAAGGCTAGGTGCAGGTTTCTCTTGGATTAGTAGATTCTAGAAGAGGGAAAACCCTGCTCATTGGACATCTTGAAAAATATATGAGGTAACCCTTTTTCATTGGACATCTTGAAAAATATACGAGGTTGCAACTTCTATCAGGCAACAATGAAAATGTCTATACAACATTTTAGAGGAGTAATATATTTCACATGACATGATATGCGATTTTAGTTTGATGTAATTAGTTCTTCTTGTATGTGATATTTTTCTTTTTGTCATTTGACGTTGGAAACAATTGCCATTACTAAGTTGATCATAAATGTGACATGAACCTTGCTTTGACATAGTGGTTATAGAAGTGGAGTTTTTGAGGCCAAACATCTTGATGAGTATCACATTCTTCCAATGTAGACACTTTGAGATGATTCCTTGAATGTTTGATTTTTTGTTATACTGCGTGCACCCTAAGAAACCAAACTAACAGGGAATTTTGTTTATACATTTAAACACATTCTTTTAGAATGTACTCATGAAAACTTTGCAACTTTGTAATTCCTATAGATTTCTTTCAAATTTTGTTTATAAGTTCTAAGTTTTCAGTATTAAAAGTTTGGGATGCCTTTCTCTAGTTACCAAAATGATTTTATTAAAGTTCAATTGCAAATTTGTAATTGGAAATCTGGTCTTGGATACATATTTAGATCGTTTTTTTTAGGCTAGTTATTTAAGTCATGAGATTGCAAGAGGTTGACAAGGTTTTGGACGAAGTGTCTGAAAGGGGTGTTATGCTCGATGTGGTGACTTACAATACACTTATCCAAGCTATGTCATGGAAACTAAAAGGAAGGTTTGTTACCTTTGATATATATATATTAGACCCTATTTTTACCGTTGGTAATGAATAAAATCACACATGATGCATGATCACCAATTGTTAGGGTGGGTGATTTAACTAATGGGTAATTGTTGAGTTGGTGAAGAAATTTTTTAAGTACCCCACCATCCTGACCGTTAACCATGCACATGGGTGGCAGGGTATGTTACATAATCCCACACAGACTCCATTACTCTTCCTAAGAAATTTCCTCCACTGGATCCACTCCCATTGCATGAACACTGTCACAACCCAAGCATCCCTGAGCCAACTCCAAGCCTTCATTTAGGAATCCAAGAAAACCCATGTTGTCTAGGACCTGATTCCCTCCTTCATGATGCACAACGATCCTCCTCCTAAGAAGGGAATTCTCCAAGCAAGTGAACCTCCTCAAGTGGCCATCATGAAGGACATCCCCCAATATGATAAGAGAACTCCAATTCCCTAGGGAAGAATTCCATCGAAGCACCCAAATGAGGTCAAGCAACCACTGAGCAAGCTATATCCAATGTGTAAATCCATCACATACCATGTGTTAGCACTAGGAATCACCTTCAGATTGCATGGATGGAAAGCCCATTACCCATCAAGTTATATGTGAATGTAAGAGTGTTTTAAAGGGTCAAATGGAAAAAGACTCAAAATGATAATGTTTCAACTCAGAAAATAGGGCTAGCATGCACCAACAATCAAGGTCTTGGCTAACTTCAATTAGTAATTTGGGAGTAAGTATGAATAGAGGGAAGACTTGAATAAGAGGAATGTAGGGGCTACTGTAAACATCAGGTCTACAAAAGCCTAAGGAAGAAAGTTTCTTAACACAAGATCTTCTTGAACTCAGAAACTAAGGAAGATAAATAAACATCATGATAATATAATGATCAAACATCCACCATAACATCACCACAATCATTCATGTGAATCATTCAAAGCATGAAAATTTAGCATCAGAAGCAAATAAGCTGAAAGAGACGCTGATTTATATTAGCCAAAATGTCTTAAGTCTAGTACATAGCTAGATCACAGTCACTTCATCAAAACATTATAGTATAAGGGAGTCTTTCTCAACCATCCGAACCTACTCAAGCATTTGATCTATCTATTTATAACAAAAGGGAGGAAACAACTGGAGGTACGAGCTGGCCTCCTTCCCTTGAAAATCTCTAAACATTTATTTGATCTAACAACTTAGTTAATAACCTATGCTATAAAATAGGAAAATGTTGGTGACTAATCCAACCAATCTTCAAGATGACTTGATTCCTTCTTGCTGCGCAACTTCTTATTTTCCATGTGTCTTTCAAAAGCATTTGGTTGTCCTCATGATGTCAGCTGTTGTTTCTACAATCTTCTCCATCATAAGCTATCCAAACATTGTTAGCTTAGCCCTATTGAATCCCTAGTGTCTGTTGGTAGCTTATTTAGGTAGCAGTATGAGTAGCATACTTCACAACTGGGCAAGTAGAAAAGGTAGCGCATTTAGGTAGTGCCACTGTGCTGCGTATGTGTGCAAACCTTTGTTCTCTGTGAAATATTAGGTAGAGAAATTATGTAGCGCCATTGTGCTGCGTCTGTGTGTAGACTCTGTTCTCTGCTAGATATTAGGTAGTGCCTATAGGTAGCGCCACTCATGCTGCGTCTGTGTGCAGGTTTAGGTAGCACTGTCGAAAAATGCAACACCTCCAATATTGAACATGTGCAGAGCAAGTAATGGCCTTGCATAATGTCAAACCCATTATACTTAGGTGACTTGGAAGTACTGTAGGTAGTGAATTTTACCACTGAGGGAGTTATCACTTCACAAAATCCAAAAACTATGATAAATAAACGCTTATAAGCCTATATATATGGCAGGGGTAACATTTGAAAAACAGTTTACCCTCTAAAAAAGGAAACATCCTAAAAAATGGGGCTCACCTTTCACCAACTATTTTGTTACCTTGAAACTTAACCTCACACTCTTTCTGGTAGAAGGAGGATCTTCATTTGGTACAACATAATTCTTCTTTTTAGCAATGACAAACTTCTTTACTGGGGCTATGCTCTCTTTGACTGCTGATGTCTCTTTCTCAATGGCAGCTTCAACCAATACCTGCAAGTTTCTTTGAACTACTATATCTTGAAAATGTTGCAACTCTTCCTTGAGTTTCCTGTTCTGAGATTGAAAACCTCTATTCTGCCTATAAAGGTTCTGGAGCTGCCTGTGAAGGGGCTGGGCCTTTCTTGCTGCAAACCTTGCCAAGTCAAGGGTATGGTTGTAGCCATTCATGAGGTCTTTCATTTTCACCCTGTTAGACATGGCCTCTGTTTTCAACTGAGACACTTTGTTTCTTGCATCCCTAAGTTGCCTAATAAGTCTTTTGAAGGCCTGACAGTCAGGTGGAGTAGTGACATGCACATTCTCAATAGGTTTCTTCTCGGTCTCCTCTTCCATCTGCATAGGAATTTCCTTGTCAACTTCATCAGGATTCTTGGTGGCTTTGCTTTTATCTTTCTTCTTTTGCACACGGGTTTCCTCTTTTCTTTCCACAGGATTTCTAATGCCTTCACCCTTCTTCTTTTGTACAAGGATCTCAGGTAGAGACTGTTCTTCAACAAATCCCTTAGGAATTGATGATCTTGTGAAAGGTCTTCTACCCTTGGTATTGACTGCTGGAGGAGAAGAGGGGAAGTGTAGCTTCTTCCCTTTCTTGGATGTAGTTTTGGTAGAAGAAGGAACTTCTTCTAACCCCGGTGGAGGAGGTGGTGAAAAATCTCTTTGTGGGGAAGGACAAGCTTCCTCCTTAGCTCTTGTGACCTGCTTGCTGACCTCTAAAAATTGAATAGGGGCTCTTCCCTTTCTCTTCCTACCGGTCCCTTCTTTAACAACACTGGTGGGTGATAAAGGACTTGCATTCAGTGATTGAGGAGTAGATGCTAAATCCAACTTGAAGTGAGAAGTAACCACAAAATGCTCCCATGAAATCTCTTTCTTACCCAATTTCTCAGAGACTAGCATTCTGATCAATCCAGAGTGGAAAAGGCTAGAATCCACATCCTTAGACTTTGATTGAATCCTGTCTAACATTTTACCTATGATCCTTAACAAATAATAGGGGATATTCATTTCAACTTTACCAACAAAATGAAGCAAAATCCTTATATGGTGCTGGTACAATGTGTTAAATCTCCCTTCACATGTAAAATATCTCTAGATGATCTTCAATATTCTATCAAAATGTTCAATCAATTGACTCCTTGGCATACTTTTAGACAAATCACTGTCTTGATGTTCAGGTTTAAAGATATCTTTAGCATAGGATGAACTCAAAGCCATGGCTTTGAACCACTTTTCACCTGTAATGGGGATTCCTGTTGCAGCTGAGATAGAGGCTTCAGTCACCTCAAATTACAAATCCCCAACCTTGGTTCTCTTGCCATAAAAATGTAATGAAAACTGTCTTGTTACCTCTGGATGGCCTCTCTGCATATTCTGACAGAAAGAGAGGCATCCCACTCTTTGAAAAACCTCTCTTTCCATGGGCTCTGTATAAAAAAGATGCATGTCTACAGGTTCTGTCCTAACCACCTTGCCCCCTTTATGTGTCTTCTTCGATTGAGGAGTCTCCATGGCTTAGAATGAGAGATTTTAAAGGCTTATGGGATAGTAATAATTAGGAAGACTTAAAATCGAGCTTCAAATGTACAAGGCTGACCTTTAAAACATACTGGTGCTAGTAAGCCAAGCTTGACTGTGGGAATTATGCCCTTAGATTTGTGTAGGTATTTGAGAGTGTAGACAGTGAGGGGGTAATCCGTGATTGGCCCTTTATAACTGAGTAAGAACGCTTAACTCCAAAATGAAAGGGAGCAGGGGAGACATAGAGGGGTTAAGCAACACCTCTGGGTAGCGCGATGCGTATGCAGAGGATAGGCTATTTAGGTGCTTGCAACCTCAATGGCTATGGAAGACAGAAGTAATCAGACCTAGATACATGCAATGGATTTCACAGGTCTGAAAAAGAGAGGATACAAGGCTATCATGCAAAGACGAGTACCTTACAATTGTGCAAGCTCGATAAACCAAAACCTGAGCGCAAATTCTTTGTGAAAACTAATGTGCAGAGGAGGAAACACGGGATACCTGTGGAGTGAACACCTATTGGAATCTTCAACAAAATATCAGGATGAAGTTGTGAACATTTTGATCCTCGAATCTACCTCAGCATCAAATTTGGTCGCACCGTTGTCGCCTAGTCAGAACTATGAGTTTGGGCAGCGCAACATTCATGAATTTTCAAATAAAAACCATTATCAGGGCTCATAAATGCGAGATCTTGTAGGTATCTTTAACCAACTCCTGGCACTGAAAAGAAGGAACATGACATCAGTCGTGGTAATCATAACTCGTGGTGGAAATCATGATGAAGGAGTAAGGCGCTACGTAACCGCCTGATGAGTGAGCAGTGCTCCAGTTTAAAAAAAATGATTGGACATGTAAGAAAGGACAACAAGTCATGCCCACAAGGTCATGAGTGAGGAGAATGGTGTGTCACATCAGTCTGGTCATGGGAGGGGAGGGATCGATCCCAATGACAAATCATGAAGGGGTCCAAAACTTAAGTCATGAACTAAAAAGGGTTTAAGTCCAAAAATCAATTTGAGGATCAAACTAGAGCTATGACTTAAAAATTTAATCATCTAAGGGGTCCTACCAAACATAAACTTTAAAGGGATGAAACTTAAAAAATTTAAAATCTAAGGCTTAAAAAAGGATAAAAACAAACTAAAAGACCTAAGGAAATTTAGTGTGATAACACCATGTGTTAGGATATTTAGACACTTAGGAGTTAGTTAAGATCTACTTGGTCTAATGTGTTGTTAGGTAAAAGTGTGTTTCTTTAGTTTGCATTAGTATGCAATTGTAGTTAGGAAATCCGACGGTCACGATATGTTCCTGACATAGAGTGATCCGATGTTTCATATTCTCCTTGATCTTAATGGACATTGATCCATGGATTAACACCATATTGGTTCATGATCTATGTTTAAAGAGCATGGATGGTCATTTGCCGATGATTGATTGTGAGAAAATCTCTTGTAAAATTTCTCTGTAATCTTTTTCTTTTGCATTAATAAACTACTCCAAGTGACCGCATTCGCTGGGGCCGTGGATGTTTCCCTATAGGGGTTTTACAATGTCAAAACATCGGTGTGTTGATATTTGATCTAGTTATGTGAGTGATTACTGAAGGTGTTCGTCCTCTGTTGGAATACCTATGTTGTCAAACATGGTATCAGAGCCTGTTTGAAGACCCGCTCATGTTGTAGATCGAGATCGTGAAGATGAGTTGCCTCATCTCCATTTTATGTCATTTCTGTATATTTCTAGGCTGAGAGGACTGCTCCATTGTGTTTGGATCACTCATTTCAGTCAGGAACATTTTTCTTTTCACTCGAAAAGGTTTCCCTTTTCACAAGATACAACCATTTCAGTTAGATTCGGAGGTATAAAGCCTGAATACACATTTTTTAAATTTTTGTAGAGTATTATTTTGGTTTTATATTATTTATTTTCGGGTTGCTACTCTTTTAGATTTGCGTATGCTCTTTTCCCCGTGCCCTGTGCGATATCGGAAAATTAGAAACATATAGGAAAATGTGCATCTTCCGGGTAAGTTAACTGAGATCTAACCCTTGTTGTTATCGAGAAGCGAATTTTTTTTCTTGTGTGAAATTAATTTTTTTTTAGCATGCTCCAAGGCTGTCTTCCACAACAATAATAACAATCCTCTTGCTAAACAATACAATATGTTTTGCTAGACCATTTGGTTAAATGTTTCCTTATTAAGTAAGAGGTCTTTAGTTCAAGTCTCTCTTTGTTACTTTTTTTGAAAAAGTTCATGCTAAAATTGTAAAGTGTATTTCACTTCAAGTAGAAAAGTGAATCAATATAAGTAGCTTTAATATTTTTTTTAGAGTTATTTATTTTGCATGCAACTTGTCTTTTATAAAGTAACTTCATTGTAAAAATGATCCCCACTTATCTTTATAAAAGTGAGTCACTTCATAAAGCAACTTACACCACCACGTCGACCTTTGGTTACCATTTATGCCTTTAAAAAAAAAAAAAACATAACTCTCACATCCAAAGTCCATTTTTAGTGTCGTTTTTTGTAAAACTGTAACTTTTCAAGATCTTTTCATCCATATCACTAGTTTCAGTTTTTAAATCCATATTATCTGCATATTTAATATGACTTCTACAAGTAATCTCTTGCTTACCAGCACCAACTACTTCCAATGGAAATCCCATATGGAAGATTTATTAAGAAGTAAAGGCTTGTACCGGATTACCTTAGGAAAGGAAACAACACCCATTGATGCTGATAAGAAAGTCAAATGGGATAATAGGAATGACGAAGCACGTGGATTAATCATAATGTCCATCTCTCCTGATTTAAGGTTCCACCTTCAATCAATTTATCAACCCAAAGAACCTTGGGACAACATTGAATCTGTGTTTAGTAAACACAATATTATTCGAGCATAACAGTTAGAAAATCAAGTACTGACTTTAAGTCCAAATGATTTTTCTTGCATTGAAAACTATCTATCTAAGTTTAAAACACTCAGAACTTTATGTGAAGAATGTAAGATAAAGATAGAAGAAGATCATTGCATCTATATTATTCTTTCTAAGCTAGGTAATGCATATTTTGTGTTTGTATCTACCTTTTATGCCATGCAAGAGGCTCTAGGGACAACTTATAAAAAACCCAGCCTTGAGAACTTTTGTGATGCTTTGATTAGAGAGAAATATAAGCTCGTACAACTTGGAGTGATCAACACTGCATGTACCTCCAACAAAGCCTTAGTCATCCATTAGAAATATAAACCCAAGAATCCCAAGAAGCAACATCATCGCCACAACAACAAACAATATAAGGGTCCCAAACCCACTCATAAAGATTCCGCTCCTAATGGTGACAAAGGAGAAAAATATACAAGTAAGAAGACTGACAGACATTGCAACTTTTGTGATAAAGAAGGTCATGATGAGTCCAAATGTTTCAATAAGATGGTAGCTTTAGAAGAAACGATGAAGAAACACAATATGAATATTGATTCTTCTTCTTCTTCTTCTTCCCATGGACATGCACTTTTTGCTTCTGGTTTCTCCTTCAATACAACTTCTACTTCTTCTTCTAATGAGTGGCTTATTGATTCTGGAGCATCTTATCATATGGCTAAGGATAGAGACATATTTTCTTCTCTAAATGAATGTAACACCAAGAAAATATTTGTTGGTGATGATAGATCTCTTAGTGTTGAAGGATCTGGAACAATTCAAGTAGAAATAAATCATTTCAATGATGTATTATGTGTTCAAATTCTTTCTTGTAACCTTCTATTAGTATATTAAATCACTCATTTAGGTGAAGGTAAAACCGTAGAGTTTTCACCTCACCAAGTTGTAATCAAGGATCTAAAAGATCCTAAGCATATTATTGCAATTAGAATTGCTAATGATATTACCAGGTTGTACAATTTTGACAACTTTGGGTCATCATCTTTTTCATCAGTTTTTGTTACTCAAAGCGATGACTTGAGAAAACTTTGGCATGAGCGGTTTGGTCATCTAAACTATCGCTCATTGCAACAACTATGTAATCAACATATGGTGACTGGTCTTCCTCTTGCTTCATGCAAAGATGGTGTTTGTGCCAGTTGTGTTCTTGGAAAACATCATCGGGATAGTTTTGACAAACGTGCCTCTTGGCATGCCTCGGGCCCTTTGCAGCTTGTTCACAGTGATTTGTGTGGTCCACTCTCTTCTCCCTCTTTTTCTGGGTGCAAGTATTTCTTAACTTTCATTGATGACTTTTCTAGACATACTTGGGTTTGCTTCTTAAGACTTAAGAGAGAATTTTTTGACAAGTTTTTGGCCTACAAGGCCCTTGTAGAAAAGCAATCTGGACATCAAATTCAAAATTGAAGAACAAATAATGGAGGCGAATATGTGAACAATAATTTTACAAGTTAATGCACTACACAGGGCATCCAAATGCAACACACTGTTCCATATACACCAAAACAAAATGGTGTTGCTGAGAGAAAGAATCGCACATTAAAAGAAATGGCTAATTGTATGATCCAATTTAAGGGATTAAGTCTAAACTATTGGGCGGAAGCAATCAACTGTGCAAATTACCTAGTCAATCACACTCCCACAAAGGATCTTAAAAATATAACACTGGAAGAAGCTTGGACTAAAATTAAACCAGATGTAAGTCACTTCTATGTATTTGGCAGTATAACATGGGCTCACATTCCTGATGAGAAAATGAAAACATTGCAGCCTAAAAGTGAGAAGTGTATATTTGTTGGTTATTCTAAAGATGTCAAAGGTTATAGACTTCTTCAACCACATTGTAATGAAATTATTATTAGAAGGGATGTTAAATTTGATGAAAATCTCTTGGCCTGCAAGCCATCTTTGACGTTTGTGCCTTCTTCTGTTCCTATTCTGATTTCTTCTTCAGATGATGACAATGAGGATGAAAATCCACCTCTGTCTGCTTACCTTCCTCCAGACGAGTCCTTTGAACCTGAACCAACACCGGCTCCACAACTTCCTAGATGTGTTTGTTTAACATGAGAAGAAGGTGGTGATCTTGTCGGTGATCCTTCAAATCAACACCAAACACGTTCATAGTTCCAATGAGCCTCTTCTCTTTTGGCTCAAGTTTCAGAGACTCGTGATCCAGAGACATTTGTAGAAGCTTCAAGTCATCTAGATTGGGATACAACAATGAATGAAGAGTATCATTTTTTAATGACCAACAATACTTGGGATCTTGTACCTCTTCCAAAAGGAAGAAAAATTGTCAGATGTAAATGGGTCTATAGAGCTAAGTATGCAACTGATGGAAGTGTTGAAAGACACAAAGCTCGGTTAGTTTCCAAAGGATTTTCCCAAGTTGAAGAAATTGACTATAATGAAACCTTTTCCCTTGTATCCAAAATGAATTCCATCCACCTTGTTCTTTCCCTTGCTGCCTCACATAAATGGGAGGTCCATTAGATGGATGTTAAATCCTCCTTCTTGCATGGATATTTGCAATAAGAAATCTACATGGAACAACCTCCTGGCTATGTCAATAATGAATCTAGCCTTGTTTGTCACCTTAAGAAATCTCTTTATGGTCTTAAGCAAGCTCCCCGTGCTTGGTATGCCAAAATGGACAACTTTCTTATTGAAACCAAATTCTCTAAATGCCATTCTGATCCTAATGTCTATATCAAGAAAATAGAAATCCATCTCATAATCCTTGTCCTTTATGTTGATGACCTTATCCTTATTGGTAGTGACTCAAAACTTTTAAACCATGTGAAAACCATCCTTAAGAAGAAATTTGAAATGACAGACTTAGGTTTTTTGCACTATTTCCTTGGCCTCCAAGTTTTACAAACCAATGAAGGAATTTTTCTTTCCCAGTCTAAGTATGCTTGTGACCTTCTTCGTCGCTTTCACATGGATGATTGTAAACCACCCCCTTATCCCTTCTAGTATGGAGTCAAGATTACTGCCACATGTACTTCTCCCAAAGTTGATGCCACCCTGTACCGTCAATTAGTTGGTATCCTCTTATGTAGGGTATGTGTTGTATTCTTTGCACGAGTAGTAGCGTTTGCATTGTGCCAGATGCGCGGGGGGGTTTGGTGGCATCACCCCCGAGAAATTTTCTTTTCCTCAGGAAACGTGTCACATATTTAGGTGGTTTTGGCGCACATGGTTTTTTTCCGATGATTTTCTATTTTCGGTTAAGGAATTAGGGTTTTTGACAAATCTAGGTCATTGGGTTAGGGTTTTGGATGTCAATGGCTCCTATACATAAATTGTATTGTAAACAATGTATCATGATGAATGAATACATTGTGTCACTATTGTAAATCTGTCAATCCTATCCCCATGAGGGAAGATACCCTACAACAACTATGCACTTGGGAATTTTTGCATAAATGATTCTAGCTTCTCACTTGATCCTTGTTATAGGAGACCCTTTCATTTGATATTTTACGATGAGATTTTCCATCTATAAAAAAATGTTTTATTCACCTCAAGAATCCTCTGGGTTTAATATCATCTTGATCTCTTCATGGATAAGGGGGATCTCTATTTAAGTAACCACCTTACTACCTAATTTTGTTTTTAAACATGATATGTGAAAGAAATCATGTAATTTTCCTTTGTTAAAAATGTCTAGTGCAATGCCACACCACTCATTTTTTATCACACTCTATAATTACCATAAAAATTTTGTCAATTTTTTTCCTACATTGCTATCAAAGAGTTGTCTACTTGTATGGGTGCACTCGAACATACACCATATCTCAAATCTCTCAATGACTTTCTAAATGGTGTTGCTCAACTTATTGCTTTATTTGATTTGTTTCCATGGATAAGTTGCCATTTAGGATGCTGAATATGTTCTACATTTTTTGAATGTGTCAAATACATGTATAAAGTATGGAAATTGGGATTTTTCCCATATTTTATGGCTCCTAAGAGGGGAGGTTCCCTACAAAAATTATGAACTTGGGTATTTCTACACAATTGCTTCAAGCGTCTAATTTGACCCCCTTCTAGGAGATCTTTTAATTTGATATTTTATATGATATTTTCCCTTGATAAAAAATATCTCTTATTCACCTCAAGGATGCTATTTTAGTATCAACTTGCCCTCTTCATCACTAAGAAGGATATTTGTTCAAGTAACCACCTCACATCCCAATTTTGTTTTTAAACATGAGATGTGGAAGACATCATGGATTTTTCCTTTGTTAGGAATGTCTAGTGCACATGGCACATCAATCACTTTTGAGCACACTCCATAAGTGCCATAAAACTTGGGTTAAAGTTTTTTCCTACATTGTTGTCAAAGATTTGTCTACTTATAGAGGTGTAATCGAATAATGATGATATCTCAAATGTCTCATTGTCTTTTCAAATGGTGCTAGTCAACCTATTATTTTAACCATGGATAAGTTGTCATTTAGGAACTTATTGTTTTATCCATCTTGTTTCCATGGATATGTTGTCATTTAGGATGTTAAATATGTTCTACATTTCTTTCAATGTGTCAACTACTAATGGAATTTACATTTTGGATGATGCAGTCCTTAGGTGATAGAAGGTTGTAGCTATATAATGATTTAAACAAGGTCTTTTTGGTGGCTAAGGTGGTATGTGATATCATAGAGATATTCAATTATATGCAACCACCCCTTTATTTTCCTTTTCATCCTTATGCACATTTAGATGACTTTCCAAGCACTTATTAATTACTTCTATTTTCCCATCTATCTTAGGGATATAGGAAATACTCATATTGAAAGAATCCCTACTAATTTAGAAAATTATTTCCATAAATTACTTGTAAAATTGGGATCCCTATCATCAATGATGTACAATGAGGGAGTATATGGAGATTATAAAGTAACTTTTCAACAACCTTATAAAGAGTAAACACATTAATGATAAAAGGGATGCGATGAGTGTAATTATTAAATGTTTGACTACCATAAATATACCATTCTTACCTTTAGAGAGTGACAAAAAAGTGATGAAGTCCATAAATACATCTTCCCACTTCTAATAGGGGATCATGTTAGGCTGGAGAAAAATAGGATAAATAAATGTTTCTACCTTGTTGTATTGATAAACTAGACTTGCGTTATGCCAAAAATTAATCAAAATTGGACTTCCTTGTCTGATGACAAAAGATGGAGGACACACACTTGTAAGTTTTATGGAAACCCACATGCATGAAATAAAGATATGTATGCCCATGTTGAAGATATTATTAAATAGGAGAGAAGACATCTATAAATAGATGTGATTCTTAAAGAAGATGGCATCATTCTCGATAGTCTAAGGTTGGATTTGATTAAACCTAATAATGTCTTATTGAAGTTTAATGGTACTAGTGTCCATTATATACTCCACGAGGAACTATTTTATGTTAGTAGGATATAAAATTGATATGGAGTTGAAGGTGGATGGTTCGTCCTGACAAATAAATAATCTAGAATAATGTTTTCTTTACATTATTATAAAGGATCCCCAAGTCACAGGCTTGAAGACAATCTATCCATTTTTTTTGCACCCTTATTAGTGCGCACTGTGTTAGTAAGTGATTCAAGCTAAGGGGATCAATTTTGAGAAATAAATTATTATCAGGAAAGAATTGATTTCATCTAGCCACAAAATTAAGTATGGATAATATTTCTTTGTTATATATGGATGCATGTCATTTTTATGGATAATATTTATTTTTTATATATGGACATGTGTCATTCTTTTTCCATTCGATTGATTTCATCTTGACACAACATGAAGTATGGATGTTAAGAGATAAATATCAAAATAACATAAAAATCTCAGAAATTATATTCAACGCCTTGACAAAGAGAGAGATTCAGATATTAAGCCTCTTTGAGGGGGAAACCTCCTTATCCTTCATATGAATTCAGATGATTCCAAATTAAAAGGTCTCCTTGGTATATATAGGAGATTAGGAGGTACAATTACAACTAATGGACCCAAGCCGACATAAATAAAATAACAATACTAATGTAATATTCCCCAATTAAGGGGTAATGTGCCACGATTTAGGGCTTAACATGCCCCTCCCCTTCAGACAAGTGTTGTCCTCAACACTTGCGTAGTTATGGATGCTTCTGTATAAAAGACTAATTTTTCCACGTGGAATCTTCAGTAGGTAGTTTCTTCCACTTAATGAGATACTCTGAAATTGATCTATTCCTCAGTTGGAGAAATCTTGTGTCAGTGATAACTTTAGGCTCCAATATGATTTTTCCTTCCTTGTCAAGTTTTGGAAATATAGTTTGAATTGGGATCTTTTCACCTATAACCTTCTTTAAGCATGAAACATCGAAAACTAGGTGTACTCACAAAGATATAGGCAAACCCAATTTGTATGCCATAGTACCAATATTTTTCATCACCTTATAAGGGCCATAATACTTCGATGATAATTTATTGTCCTTATTAGCTTGCTTGAGGGACATGTGTTTGTACGGTTGTAGTATAAAAAATACCCAATCCCATACTTCAAAACTTCTTTCACTACGATGTTGATCTGCTTGTTGTTTCATGCGATTTTGTGCCATGGTCAGGTTTCCCTTTAAGAGTTGGATAACTTTTTGTTGATGCTCGATGTGATCTTCCAATGCTTGAACCTTAAATTTTTATTTTAGAGAAGAAGTGATGGATGGTGGGTGATATCCATAAAGCACCATAAATGGTGTCATTTATTTTGCAGTATGAAAGGAAGTGTTATACCACCATTCTACCAAGGGTAACCACTTGAACCATTGTGTTTGTTTATCATAGATAAAGCAATCAAGGTAGCCTTCCAGACGTTTGTTCACTATATCAGTTTGTGCATCATATTGAGGATGATAAGATGAGATATGAGCCAATTGAGTACCCAAAAAAGAAAATAATTCTGTCCAAAAATGTTTAGTGAAGATGGGATCTTTGTCACTTACAATAATCTTTGGGCTTCCATGTAGCTTTTAAAATGTCTCCATGAATGCGGTAATAACTGTATTGGATTTGAAAGGATGAGAGAGTGCACAAAAGTGTGTGTACTTGGTAAGTCTATCAACAATCACCATGATGACACTCTTTCCTTTAGAATTTTGTAACCATGTGATAAAATCCATGGAAACCTCCTCCCAACGCTGATTTGGAATGGCTAATGGTTGTAAAAGACATGGGGTCTTAATTGTTTCCACCTTATTTTGTTGGCAAACCAAACATTCTGCCAAAAACCTTTGAACATCACTTTTAAGGCCATCCAAAAAAAAATCTCTCTTGACCCTATGATAGGTTTTAAAAAATCCTAAGTGCCCTCCTACCGAAGAGGTGTGCAATTCCAAAAGTACCTTTTGTTTGAGATGGGAGTTCTTACATAAATATAAGCGATATTTGTACCATAGTGAATCATTTTTCCATGTGAATATATCAGATGCATTGGAATCTTGCTGCAAAATTTGAATGAGAGTACACACTTCTTCATCATTATTCCATTCGCCCCTTGCTTATGTTATCCAATCAGGTTGGATGATAGAGATAGCACAAAGAAATGCCTCAACATCTTCACCCTTTCTGGAGAGTGCATCTGCAACAACATTTTGCTTCTTTTTTTTTGTAGATGATTTCAAAGTCATAACCCAACGTCTTGGTCTCCCATTTTCGTTTCTCTTTTTAATACATTCTTTGTTCCAAGAAGTATTTAAGACTATCATGATCTTTTTTTACCTTGAAGTACCTACCTATTAGGTAAGGGCGCCATTGCTTCAATGAATGCAATATTGCCATCATTTCCTTCTCATAAATGGTTTTTTTTAATTCCTTTGATCTAGATTTAGGAGAAGAACGAACCGATTATAGACTGAATACCATAAACACAGTGATAGGAAGAATAACACAAATATTCAGTGAAAAATATCTTCTATTAAATAATGAAATAGGCTGAAACTGTAATACTGCAGAATTGAAACTTGCTCGAATGGTGGTAGCTATCTCCGAGAAGAGATGTGGCTGGTACACGCATCCATCTGAGAAGAATGGATTACAATGAGGCTCCATAGGCCATTTTAATATTACTCATGAATGTCAAAACCCTAGACATCCAAAAACCTAACCCTAGAAGGAGAAACGCCAAAAGTCATGTGGGCCCTATGGGTAAGTTGGTGTAATTTGGTACGTCAACTTCCTAGAGTCATAAATTTTGCATACGACCTCCGTTTTAGGCGCACGATAGCCCGTTGGAAAGGTATTTCAGAGAGCTACACATTCCACCATCAAAATCTAACTCCATCTACAATATGATTGTGGCGAGCCAAAAAAACAATGTTTAGGTCCCCAAAACAACCCTAAAAGTACAACAAGACATGCTGGCATGAAAACATACAAAATAGGCCAATTGGATTAGGCGAGAGGCCACCCATATCCACCTAGAGAATGTGTGAGGCTTCAGACAACCCCAAAAGTGTAGAACTCACAATTATAAAGCAATACAGAAAAACATGTTGAACAAAAATGGACACGAGGAGCCAATTGGAATAGGTGGGTGGCCACCAATATCCATCTGGATCAATCCTCCCACCTTAGGAAGAAATGGTATCCATTGCATTGATTTCCCCCATCAGGTGAGGAAAATTTTGCTGGACTTGGCCCCGGGTGATCCACTTGCCTTGGTGTAGGAGTTTCCTTACCTTGACAACCCGATAAAGCTGGATCTACTGCTGACGAGTGCCCTTGAACTATGTGTCCACTATCTGATTGGTGGACACTTGTTCCATGTAATCAAGGTTGAGATCTGTTGGTTTTAACTGTTCGACAATCTCATAGGTGTCCAATAATTGTGGAAAATATGGCCGAAGGAGGTCCACATTGAATACTGGATGCAGACCAAGGAAGGGTGGAGTGTTGAGCTCAAAAGCACTGCTACCCACAATATTGGTGATAGTGTAAGGCTCATAACAAGGTGGTTGAAGCTTTCGATGGGGCTCGGTGAGACGCTCCTTCTGTAAATGTAACCAAACTTTGTTTCCAACCTAAAACTAGTGTGGTACCCTGTGTTTATCATGGCACTGCTTGTACTTAGCATTGGATTTCTGCAAAATCTCCTGGACATGTTGGCGGATGTGCTGAATCCGCTCAATGAATATGGTTTCTTTATCAATCACATACTGATCAGGGGAAGAGTCCGTCTGTGCGGTGGAAATAGGAAGTGAAATATCAATGTGTCCCAAGGGTTGGAATCCCAGACCCACCTAAAATGGGCTATGGCCGGTGGAACTATGGAGATCCCTGTTGTAACTATGATGGACATATGGGAGAATCTCGTCCCATGTACAGGGATGCATAGAATTGTACATGCACATGATGTGCACAATCATCCGATTGATGACCTCAGTTTGGCCATTAGTTTGGGGGTGGAGCAAAGTGGATTTTGTTAGCTTGGTGTCCAACAGAGACCGGAGACTTGACCAAAAGGTGTTGAGGAACCTGCTGCCTCGGTCGGAGATGATGGTTTTTGGTATGCCAAGGTGAACCCAAACGCGTTGAAGAAGAGCTTGGCAGTATCTACTGCTATGATATTCTTCTTACAGGCTGTGAGGATGACCATCTTTGAAAACCGATCAACGACCACAAACACAAAATCATTGCCATGCTTGATGGAGAACAAACCAGACATGTAATCCATGGAGATGGATTCCCACGGTTTCTTGGGAATAGGAAGAGGGGTGTATAAGCCTTGATTCTTTATGGTCAGCTTGGCAATGGCATAGGAAATGCAAGATCTGATATACTTGCTGACATCCTGTCGAATTTTTGGCCAATAAAAATGTTTCTGAAGGATGACCACAGTTTTATCTATGCCAAAATGTCCTTCCACCCGACTGTAGTGGGCTTACCAAATCATCTTTGCATGCTTGCTTGTAGGAACACAGAGATGGCCCAGGTGGCATAAGATTCTGTCCTGAATGTGAAAATCAGTGATAGTGGTTCCTGTACCCAAGATATGATATGTGGTGGCAAATTTTGAATCTTGCTGGTAAAGTTGGGGCCACTCCGATGTTTCATGTCCACAGGAATGGAGCACAATGGTAAGTGTAGCCACATGAGGCTGACTGAGGAAGTCAGTGACATGATTAGAGATACCTGTCTTATACTTGATGTTGAGATGGTACTATTGCAGGTAGGTGGACCACTTCTGATGGCGGTCGTTCTACAATTTCCCCTGTGTCTGTATGAACTGCAGAGGCTTGTGATTAATGTGTATGATCATCTCTATCCCCATAGTGTAATGTTTCCATTGACGACAGGCTTGTACAATGGAATACATTTCCTTGTCATAGGTGGGGTATTTACAGACAGTATCAAAGAGTGTCTCACTATGGTATGCCACCAGATGCCCGTGTTGAGTGAGAACTGCACCCACATCATAGTCAGATGCATCAGTCTCAATCTTGAATGGTTATTGTAGATCGAGCAAGGAGAGTACTGAAGCTGAGCACAAATGATGTTTCAGATATTCAAATCCTCATTATTTCTCCTCCCCCCACATGAACTTGGCCCTACCACTACCCTTGGTCACCTGGCTAAGGCCAAGCAATATGGGAGAATCCCAACATGAATCGTTGGTAAACATTGGTGAGTCCTAAGAAGCTCCGAAGTTTGATCAGTGTGGTCAGGGTTGGCCAATCACGAATGAATTGGATCTTAGCTGGATCAACATGTACCCCATTCTCATCAACAATGTAGCCTAGGTATTGGACCTTGTTCATGCCAAAAGAGATTTTTTCCAAGTTTGCATAAAGCTTGTGCTGTTGCAGAGTGCTCAAAACCTGCTGAATATGCTGCATGTGCTCCTCCCACGTTCTACTAAAGATGAGGATGTCATCCAAATATACTACCACAAAAGAGTTGGTGAAGGTTCTAAATACATCATCCATCAACCTCATGAAAGTGGCTGGTGCATTTGTTAAGCCAAAGGACATGACTAGCCATTCGTGGAGACCTTCCTTAGACTTGAAGGCTGTCTTCCAGACATCCATTGGTTCGATGGGAACCTGGTGGTAGCCAAACTTCAGGTCAATCTCGCTGAATAACTTTTCCCCCTTGATTTTTTTTAGGAAGGTCATCAATCCTGAGAATGGGATAGCGGTTCCTGAATTTGATTTTGTTTAAGGCTCTATAATCAATGCAGAGTCGCCAAGTTCCGTCCTTCTTCTGCACCAATACAATCAAGCTTTCGCAAGGGGAGGATCTAGGTATGATGTGCCCCTTTTGAAGAATCTCTTGGATTTGATGCCTGATTTCATCATTCTCCATCAACAAGTGTCGTTAGACTGGTCCATTAGGTAGAGGTGCATCGAGGGTTAGATTAATGGGATGCTTGACTTGGCAGTGTGTCGGTACCCCTGTAGGTGAGACAAATATGTCTTCGTATTCTTCCACGATCCCGTCCACTTGTTTCTACTGCAAAGAGAGGTGTTGTGTGGAGACCATGGATGTGGTGATGACCTTCTACTTACTGTGAGCACAGATCACAAAGAAGATGAACTTCTTGGTTTGTGAAATGACCTTACTACATTTCTTAGCAGAGATTAAATAAATAGTAGTAGGTGGTGCCACCTTTGGGATCCTGTACAATTTTCTACCCAAAGTAATAATAACACTGTGGGGTCTAGACTCATACACAACATGACGCTTCCGCAAATATGGTTGTCCTAAAATAACATCACAAAATTCAAGGGGATCAATATCACACAGTACCTCATCTTTGAAAGGCTTGATGCCGTAGGAAAAATGACAATGTTGGTTGACACAAATATCTTTTCCTTGATGAAGCCAGCCGATGGTGTAGGGTTGTGGGTGCGGTGTTGTTGGAAGGTTCAGCCGCTTGACTACCTCTGCTAAAATCAGGTTCTTTTGATTACCGTTGTCAACAATCAAGTGAATCAGAGCCCCCTTGACCCACATTTGCGAGTGAAAGAGGCGTTCCCCTTCCTCAGTTTCTTCTCATTCACTTGGCTAGAATTTGGTGGTGGCAACCGTGGAACTGGCTTCAAAATAAATAATTTGCTTTCCTCCTTCAAGATTTGACTTGAAATAAAAATTGACCTCTGACTCTGAAGCCTTCATCTTGGCCACAAGAGACTTCTTGGAGTGACATTCGTCGGTGTTGTGCCAAGGACTTTTATGGTACTCACACCATTTTCTTGTGCAATTATTCGTCTTCTCATTTCCCTTATTGTGTTGCGGCTTGGTCAGATTGTCTTGTAGGTGGCCATCATGACTTAGTCCCCTACTGTGTGGGTTGGGGTTTCCTTTTCCATGCTTCGGCTGTGAGAGGTTTGCAGATCCAAACTCTTGACGTTTCTACTTAAATTTCTACTCGATCTTGACAACGTATCTATAAGTTGTGCCCAATGAGGTGATGTCCAAGAACTCCATTTATGTTTGAATGTATCTATTCAAACAACCGTGGTATTTGAGCACCAGGTGATGCTCAAAATATTTGATACCCAATTTGGTGTGGAGGGTATGGAAAATATTGGTGAAGTCTGGTACTTTTTAGTCCCTTTCTTAACTTAGGGTGGTCCATATGGTGTACTGGTCCTCATAGCTTCCAACAAGGTAGTGATGTTATTTAATGGCATCTTGGAAGGAATCCCATGTAAGGGCCACCACAAAAATTGCAGATTCCTCCACGACCCTTTGCTCAGAGTAGGTATCCCACCAGTCTTTAACATGGGGAACGACCTTGAGGAGTGCAAAAGTGATCTTTTCCCGATCGGAAAAATTATGGACGAAAAATGTCCTTCGAGCAGATTTAACCATTTATCTACAACATCCACATCTATCAGTCCTTCATATAATTGAATATCAAAATTTACCTGCACCTTGAAGGGGGTTGCATGGATGCCTAATGAATATGCTTCTCTCGTGGGCAACCGTCGAAGGATCTGCACAAAGTTGTCCATCATTTCGTTCTTTTTTCATGCGAGGGATTCCATGAAAAACATTTTAATAGGATCTCCTTCTCCATCATCTTTATTTTCATCTTCCATGGGTTGTTTTCGGGCTCGACGTGACCGATCTGGTAATGGATCGATTGGTTCTAGTCCCAACTTCTTATACCCAGACCTTGTCGGGGACATGCATGAAGAAAAATAAATGAAGAGAAGACCGCTTCAATACCACTGATCCAGATTTAGGACCGGAACGAACTGATTACAGACTGAATACCACAAACACAGAGATAGAAAGAATAACACAAATATTCAGTGAACAATATCTTCTATTAAATAATGAAATACGTTGAAACTGTAATACTGCAGAACTGAAACTTTCTCGAATGGTGGTAGCTATCTCTGAGAAGAGATGTGACTGCTACGCGAATCTGTCTGAGAAGAATGGATTACAATCAGGATCCATAGGCTCTTTTCATATTACTCATGAATGACAAAACCCTAGACATCCAAAAACCTAACCCTAGAAGGTGAAACACCAAAAGTCATGTGGGCCCTATGGGTAAGTTCATGTAATTTGGTACCTCAACTTCCTAGGGTCATAAATTTTGCATATGACCTCCGTTTTAGGCACGTGATAGCCCGTTGGAAAGGTATTTCAAAGAAATAGACATTTCTCCTTTAGAATCTAACTCCGTCTATATTCTGACTGTGGCGATCCAAAAAAATAATGTTTAGGGACCCAAAACAACCTTGAAAGTACAACAAGATGTGATGACATGAAAACATCAAAGTAGGCCAGTTGGATTAGGCAAGAGGCCACTCGTATCCACCTGGAGAATGTGTGAGGCTTCAGACAACCCCAGAAGTGTATAACTCATAGCTATAGATGAGTACAAAAAGATGTGCTGAACAAAAATGGACACGAGGATCTAGTTGGAATAGGTGGGTGCCCACCAATATCCATCTGGATCGTCCTTTCCCTTGAGTGGCCGAATTTCAAAAGCAAGGGGCCTTCCTTCTTGAATTAGAACAACATCAATGCCCTTTCCTGAGGCATCACATTCCACAATAAAGGTTTTTGTGAAGTCTAGTGTGGTCAAGATAGGAGCTTTGTGTAAATGTGTTGAACCTGCACAAAATAGATCTATCTAGAAAATACAACACACATTTGCAAAGAGAAATTGAGAAAGAAGAAGCAAGATATAAAGAATGGAAGAATTCTCATTAACCGTATTCCACACTGAAAGGGTGAATAATTTACAATAGATATAGGATACATGAGTAAATAATGAGCCATAGTGGTGGTCTATATTTATCAGGACACACACCAACATTTACAAGGGTAAACTGCCACCTAGTGTAGTCTCTCAGGCAGTTATGGGAGTGAACTACCACCTAGCTGAGTTAACTAGTCAACTAGTCTTCAGTTAACTCACTGAACAAAGAGTAGTGAGTTGGTGATGATCCAAATGTTGCATGGTGACAAAACCAATGCAACATCTAAACTCAACTCAACTAGTCAAATTGAAGTGCCAACTGAAAGAGAATATTCTCCAGGTGGAATATTCTCCCCTAAAATATAGGAGACTGGATAATGACTAATTATGACAAATAAAAAAGGAATAACCTTAGTAAAAATAAATCCTAGGTGTATGTGAAGTAACTCCAACACCCCCCCTGAACATCACTATGGTGAAAATAAAGAATGGGTCTCGGCTACGAGGCCATGTTAGGTACCCAAATACAAAAGATACACTGAACTAAATGAGGAAAGAGGGAAAACCTCATGGGAACAAAACCCCCCCTCAAATTACAATGCATAAAATAAAAAATGATAAGGAACAAAAGGCAGTTGCTAAGAAACCATGTCCTTCACTCCAAGAAGACCTCGCAACTGTGCAAGTTTGTGCTCTTTGAATATTTTGTTGAAGATGTATATGTCTGCATGGATCTAATGAAGTATATGCATCATTGATATTTCGCGTCTGATGTGCGTGACTCCCTTTTTGACTTTTGAGATGCATGCATGGTGCATGAAAAAGTGTCTGCATGTGACTCCTGAGATGCATGCCATATATCTTCCACATGAATTTCAGAAAAAAATTTTGAAATGGAGTAGACATCATCTTCAATTAACGGAATACAAATTTCTGCAAATACTTTTGTAGAAAACTCTTCATAATAAGAGACTTGATCTTCTGATGGATTCTCTTCTGGATCTATCTGTTCGACCTCTTGCATGAAATCTTCACAATATTCTTCATTCCCAAATAGAGCCTCCAATCTGGTCCATAATTCATTTGGAGCTAATCCTTGTGATTCTTCATATACTTGATGGAAAAGTTCGGGAGAAACAAACATGCCGATACTTCCTATGGCCATATCTTGTCTATTGAGAAATTGATTTTTCTCATCGACAGAATCAGGATCTACTTCCATTTCCATGGTTATTTGTTATAAGCTTCTGCATCTAAGATGAAGCATAATTTTTGGCTTCCATTCCAAATAGTTATGAGGCGTGCAAAGTATTTTCGACGAATAATCCATCTTTTTGTTGTCTTCAATCTTTTGTACCTGCAAAAAATGATTTGGTGTAGCTTTTTCTTAGCAGTGCTTCAGATCTGATACCATGTAAATGTGTTGAACCTGCACAAAATAGATATAGCTAGAAAATAATACACATATTTACAAAGAGAAATTGAGAAATAAGAAGCAAGATAGAAAGAATGGAAGAATTCTCATTAACCGTATTCCACACTGAAAGGGTGAATAATTTACAATAGACATAGGATACATGAGTAAATAATGATCCATAGTGGTGGTCTATATTGATCTAGACACACACCAGTAGTTACAAGAGTAAACTTCCACCTAGTCTAGTCTCTCAGGCAGTTACGAGAGTGAACTGCCACCTAACTGAGTTAACTAGTCAACTAGTCTTCAGTTAACTGACTGAACAAAGAGTAGTGAGTTGGTGATGATCCCAATGTTGCATGGTGACAAAACCAATGCAACATCTAAACTCAACTCAACTAGTCAAA